>JAAGNO010010894.1:531686-553733 GCA_033439905.1 Ceryle rudis
CCAAGTTCAGCTCCAACCGTGCCCTGGCCTTCCTGACCCCATCCCTACACAGCTGGGCAGCATCCCTATACTCTTCCCAGGACACCTGTCCTTGCTTCCACTGCCTGTGCAGCTCCTTCTTGCCTTTTAGTTTGACCAGCAGGTCTTGACTCAGCCATGCTGGTCTCTTTCCTTCCTTGCTTGATTTCTTACACCCGGGGCTAAGAGCGCTTGCACTCTGTGGGAAGTGCCCTTAAAGATCTGCCAGCTCTGTTCTGTTCCTTTGTCCCTGGGGACCGTTTCCTAGGGTGTCTTATTGACTAACTCCTTGAGGAGCTGGAATTTTGCTTTCCTGAAATAAAGGGTCCTGACTATGCTCCTTGTCTGACTCATGTCCCTTAGAGCTTGTGAGTGTGATGCCTCCTGTAGCTGGAGTAAGAAGGCTTCATCAGGAGGCTCCCCTTGATCAGGCATATGGCAGTAGACTGAGCACAAGGTCCCCCTTGTTGCCTTGGTCTCTTATTTCTGCCCATAAGATTTTGACTTACTTGCATCTTTTCTTCATAAAATCATAGAATGCCAGGTTGGAAGGGACCTCAAGGATTTCTTCAGGGTCATCTCTTCACACTCCATGCACTTCTTAACATAGAGGGCAACACTTCTACCCCTCCTGTCCCTTCTGGACAGCTTGTAGCCATCAGCAGCCACACTACAGTCATGGGATTCATCCCACCAAGTTTCAGTAACGGCCACTATGTCACAGCCTTCCAGCAGCACAGTAGCTTCCAACTCCTCTTGATTGTTGCCCATGCTGTGTGCATTCGTGTAGAGGCACTTCAGCCGGGCAGTTGGCTGTGTCACCTTCCTAGAGAAGCACCCTTTAATTCCCTTACTGTGTTCCCCTGATGTTTCCCTGTTGGGTCCTACTACCTCAGGAGGCCCTGGCTCACCTCTGAGAGACTTTGGCCGTGCTGCAGTGTCCCCAGCATGCCTCAGGGCAAGAGGTTGAAGGCCCTTACTAGCTTCCCATCCTGCTAAACCTGGTATGTCATCCCCTAGCTTGTCACAGACAAGCCTGATCTTATTATCCCCCTCTCCCTTCACATCTAGTTTAAAACCTTGTCAATCAGCCCCACAATCTCCTGAATGAAGACACTTTTCTCCCTTTGAGAAAGGTACCTCCCATTTGATGCCAGCAAGCCTGGTGCTTGTAGACCATACCATTGCAAAAAAACCCAGATCTGTGGCAGTGACACCAGCCCCGGAGCCATGTGTTAATAGACTGAATTTGATTGTTCATTCCAGTGTTGCTGCCTGTGACTCGAAGAACTGAAGAAGAGATGACCTATGCCCCAGAATTTCTCACTACCTGTCCCAAGGCCCTAAAGTCTCTTTTAATTGCTCTTGGACTACCAGTCACCTCTTTCTCTCCACCTACCTGGAAGATCAGTAACAGGTAATAGTCCAAGGACTGCACCAGGCTAGGAAGTTTCCTAGCGATGTCCCTAACCCACGCTGCAGGGACGCAGTTTACCTCCTATGAGGAGGGTCTACCCGGCATATTGGACCTTCTGTTCCCCTCAGAAGGGAGTCACCTATGACTATAACCCTTCTTTTCTTCATTGTGGATGATGTTGTGATGCAGGTGGTAGGTTTTTCTGACCGTGGACATATGCCATGTGTAGGTTGCCCATCACCCACATCTTCATTTGGCTGGTCTTTCCCAACCAGAGCTCATATCTGTTTTCTAGCACCACCTGGGGGGATGAGGTGGGTAAGGAAGGATTTTCTTTGCTGCCTTGACCATGAACTAGGCTCCATTCACTCCCCTCATCCAGGTTACTGCCTCTGGTCTGATAGGGGCAGGATACAGGGGCCCTCTGATACTGAACACTTTCATATGGGTGCCCTAATTTCTGTTTCAACTGTCCAGACATTTCTTTCCAATCAAAATGTTTTGGATGCATCATATACATGGTCATAGCCAGACATGATTTATCCAATAAAACACTCCTTGCCTCTGCAATTTGGTGGTTTTGTCAACAAAACTTACTCTGTTTGATCTACTTGCACATAAGATGGCTCTAGGTCATCATTTTCTTTTTACCACCCTAGTTAGCTTCGAGCAATACTATGTGTCATCTTGATCGAGTTCAAACTCATGCTCACTGTTTTTTATTGTAACATTTACAACTGATGCTTACAGCCCTCTGAGAGTAATGTCTGCTTCATATTCCCCACAGCATATTGACGCTGTAATAGATGAGAAGTGGCTTTGTAGATTGGGCATCTGGTAAAGCAGTTTGGTCCAGGTAGGTGCTCCCCATCTTTGCCTCAATGGAGTTAGATTCAAACACAGTTTTCATGCTACATCAAGAAAAATGAATACTGCAAATATTTATGTATAATATTAAAGGAATGTAAATTATTTCAGCATTGTACAATAAGAGAGTCCTATGAAAGTCATCTAGCCATCTTTTTGTGCCAGTGTCATTCCTGATAATGTCTCACCATTGATGGGAAGATGATAGAGCTTTCTGCAACTTACTGCTGTGTTTTACTTTATTGCTGTTAGAAAGTTCCTCCCAATGCCCATTCTGAGTCTTTCTTACTGCACTTTAAGCTGTACTAGTCATGGAGAATGGATTTTGCAGCAGTTTTCTGTGTGTTTGCAAACTTAACAACTCCCCCTACTCCACCACGGTTCATTCAATCTTCCCTTCAAGGTTCTGTTTCCAAAAACAAAATTGTGTTCTTTTTTCCCCTCTTTCATTGTTCATGATTCTTGAGTTCAAATTTGGATGCAGGGCTACCACTCCATTCAGTGCTCCTATAGCATATAGTCTATATATGTACATATCCCAGTATCATATTTACCTTTTTCTGCCAAACAACATGACACTGTTAACACAGCTTCTGAGCCACTATAAACCCCAAATCACTGCTAAAGAATACCCATCTAATGAGCTGCCCTTCCTATTACAATCATACAGTTATGCAGTTAATTATTCTTACCTAACTGTAGATCCTCATATTTCCTCTTAGAGTTACATTCTAATTTTTTAGGTCATTTCTTCAATTCAGCAGTATCATTTTGAATTCTAATCCCATCCTCCAAGGTACTCACAATTCTTCCTAGTTCCATGCCACTTGCAAATTTAATAAGCACATTCCTATAATCCAAACACCAAAAATTTCCCAAAATTGTAAATTATTGATGACTCAGCTATTCGTATGAATGCTAGAAGCTCACTATTTATGAAAATGCTACTAACCAGGTTTTAATATATGCCGCATGTTGGTCTAGAATTCTAGAAGTCCTGAACTGTAAGTCCAGATTTCAAAATTTAAACTGGTTTGAAGTGAATCCTGTTCTTTGCCAGTTTCTAAATGGACATCAGGGTTAGGATTTTTTGCATGGAAACTAAATGTAATAATTCTTGTCCTCCACAGAGAAGCATTTTAAGGATTTGTGCTATTGCAGTTTCAGCAGGGACTTCACTATTAAATATAATATGGTACAGAAGTGATAACTGTTACTAGACCAGAATGTAAAAATTCTTCTTGCATTTTGCTGATTATTCTTTCCAAAACAACAGCCTATCCATGAATTATGATCCACTTCCCTGAGTGAATGCTACTATTTGTGTTAGAAATCTACATCTATTTAAAACAAGCTTTAGCTCAGTTTGATTTAGTGAGCATTTAAGCTGCAAAGGATGCATAGTCAATGCATTCCATTAAAGAATAGATACACAAATCTACTGACAATGGCTAGAATTTGCTTATTGCTTGTTAGATTTGCAGCACAAGTCTGGGCATTTGGGCCTTTGGTTTCTGCTACTGACTGTGTGTGCCTGTCAGTAAATTATTTAACATTTCTGTACTGAAGTTCTTTTTGATGGGCATTTTACCAACCTCAGAGGGGCATTACAAGATTGAACTAAGAAGTGGCCATTTGAGTGCCTCAGATAAAAAGGGTTGTCTATGTTCCAAGAACTATTGAAAAGCTGGAGGGATTGTGCTGACATTTAGGATGTGGTTCTCATTTTCCTTACTGTTGAGCTTCACTGACTTCAGCAGTTAGTTCTGCTATTCATTTGAAGACAGAAGAATCACATCCTTTGTATTTTAGGGGGCAAGGAAGAACTGTTCTTCCAACAGGCACATTCTGCCAGTGGGCAAAAACTGGGCAAGCCTTTTCTATTTGGCTCCCAGTGAATGAGAAATTTTTGTAACAAAATATACATGTATTCCAAACACATTCTTGTTTCATTTAAGAAATAATATCCATCTTGCAGGAGAGATGGGTCAGTAGAGCCAAGGGCAGGCCCTTCATTTTGAATACCAGTGCTTATACTCCCCTGCATTACCTTGGTCTTAGGAATGATCTGGTAAGAAACAAATGCTGAGGGCAAATTTAGCTACAGTTTCACATGACTTCCTGTTTCCTGCAGGTCCTTGTGCAGCAGAAGTGAATGACACTGGGGGATGTGTTCCTGCACAGCTCCATACTCTGATGTCTCTTTAAGAAAAAAACTCAGGAAGAGAGTCAGATCACCCCTTGGCAACACTTGTGGCATTATCGGTTATAGAAGTCAAGGCCTTATTTGAAATAACATTACCGGTATTATAATGATATTTCTGTGTCCCCCAGCGTACATTGTTTTTCTCTTCCAAGTTCACATAGTTATTAACTTCAGATTCCTAGTAGGGTTTCATTTCTCATCTTCCACACCAGGTTAAAGATACTTTTTTGGTTAAGCTCTTTGTGGTTCTTCTCGTATAGCTTCTCCCTTCTTCTTTTAGCTGTGTACAAGCACCTTGTGACCTTGTGTTGGAGTGTTGTCCAGCCACATTCTAGAAAAACCTAATAAAGCACTTCTAACAATAAGATTTGCTAAAAGATTGCAAGGGTGTTTAGGGTTTGGTTTTGTTTTATTTTGTTTTTTAAACAAAGCTTGGGAAACACTGTGTTCCCTTCAGCCCTCAAAACGGATTGGATAAATTTGTACTTTTTTAGGACGCCGTTTCTTGTTATTTGGTTCATTCATTCATTTGTTCAAGAACTATTCTTATTGTTCCATAATTTAAAAACAAACAAACAAAACGAAACAAAAAACAGTCAAATGTGAAATGAGATTTTCTATTGGACTTCAGATTCCAGCAAGTGGAAAAACAGCAAAGACTTGAATATTAACATTACAATCACTGATTTTGACAGTGCGTTCTTCTTCTCACTTTTTCAGCCAGCTCAAGACATGAACCCTTCTCCTTTTTACTGTACATCAAATCAGTTATCAGTCCTTAGCATTCTTTCAATCATACATCTTAACCATCACATTTTTACTTCAGACATCATCACACAAATATTGTTTTCTACATCCAAATTAGATCATAAATAACTTCTTTATAAATGTAGGTGATCTTGAATATATTATTGCAATTTGGAAACAAGAATGGCAACAATATGCCTTCTTATGTACCAGCAATGAAAGAAGCCAGGGAAGGGAAAATAGCAAATGTTTGCACCAATCAGAGAGGATTTTTTCAAGAACTTACATTGTCTTTAAGGGTAGAGATTTGTTTATGTTATTTGATCCATCAAATGCTGGTGTCATTTCCTGTAGCTTCTGAAATGTGTGATTTAGTGGATCAATGCTCATTTATATAAACATATATTCAGTACTGAAATGGTTCCTTTTTAAATGGTTCTGACATAAAGCAGGAGTTTTATAGAGGCAATGAAATAGATGGCTTACCTAAAGTATACAGTCCTTACAAAAAAGTTGACCAAAAATTTGTGAAATTTGTTGTTTACAATGACTTCTAAACAAAAATATCAAATCAATCATTTTTAGCAGCTGACATCCACAGACATTCACAGACTCAGTCATTATCACTGATAAACAGATAAACATAATAAGTTTGAGTTACAAAATAGTGAGTATTTTCTGTTTTCTACAGCTCCAACTAGACCAATCACAATTTAATTTTTCTCCAGGCAGATACCATTTACCATTTAACAACCTATGAAATAACTGCAGTATCCTTAAGGAATGCCAATATTATACACAAAAGGTAATAATCATGAATGTTACCATTGACAGGAACCTCTGTGTAAATTCCTCATCCTGTGACAGACTCTATGCATTGTTTAAATGGCTGTATTTTCTACCTGTTTACTATATACTTCTGTATTAAATTGCAGTGACATCTTGCCACAAAGAAATCAAAGTATTCTTCATGTGGAAAATCTTCTTCCTTCATGTGAATAGACACCAGTAAATTGAACTAATGCAAGTAATCTCAGTGTCCCTGCAGATTGCAAGATTACCAGACAGAAAAAAATACATTATACATTAACTCATCTCAGCCTGATTTTCTTTAACCTCACCCCTCAAAAGCATTTCTTATCTCAAGAACTGCTAATAAATGCAGGTAATTGGAATTACCTGCAAGGTAACCTTGCTTCACATTAACTAACAGAGAGCCCTGGTTGAAAAGTCTGGCTCAGTTTTATCCCACTAAGCACTATCAGTGACTTGATTAGTCTTTGATAAACCTTTTTAGGATTTAGAAAAAATGAACACGGTGACACAAAAGGAAAGCAGTCTAGTTAAACAGCAGCTTAAATGTGGGAACTGTAACAGCCAGTATTAGAGGAGACTGACTTTGCAGGCTGTGAGAAGGGCTTATGAAAATGCATCCACTGCATTGATTCCCCCATCCACTGAGCTGTGATTAACAGTTCCATATGAAGCTGGGGAAAAAACAGGATTTAGTAATATCTGCAAAATGCATTGTTCTGAAGGACAAATAGTCTGGTTTGGCTGGTGGGTGTAGAGTAGGTGCCAGGATAGCTAAATCATCAGCACTCAGGCACTCCTGGGAAAGAGTGTGGAAAGTCCTCTGATTTTGTGCAGCGTGTTAAAATAGTTCTTTTGTTTGCATCATGCTAAGGTTGAGTAAGATACCATCTGTGCTGGTTTACATCTTATGACAGGAATAATGACTATAATTGATCTGTTATCGGCTCCTGCTACTCATAAAAGATGAGTACCAGAGCAAAGCAAGCCTGGATGGGTGCCCAGTTGTGGCTCCCACCTGCAAAAATTAAAAAATGCAGTAGGAATCTGCATCAACTGGAGGCAAGAAGAATTTGCTCAAACTCAAAAGAATTAGGAAGTCCTTGAGAATAGTAATACATTTGGGGCTTGGTTCCCATGGTAAGAAGGCATAAGCAGTCACAGATTATGTATATATAAGTAAATTAAATGTGCCCAGGATTGGCTTTGAGGACAAATGGCAGAGAAAAGACTGTCCATAGTGCTAAGCTCTCTGACCATCCAGCTCAGGGTGGCTGTATCCCAATTGCCATTGGAATGATCCCTGGCCACTGTCAGCTTCTGAACTGGGCCCAGGACTTGTTTCCAAGATGGGCTGTCAGCCTTGGGCCAAAACTGTGCCTGGAAAAATTATAATAATTTAACAATGTTGATGAGTGAGACACAGTATCCAGGACTGTTCCTGCCACCAATTCATTTGCTGCTAGGGATGTAGTCCCTGTATTCAAATATATCTCTGTTTGTGTGTTCCCAGTGTGTGACATTTGACCCCTGTCAGTTTAAAATTTGATATAGAGGAAGAAATATTGACCACACCAGGTGCCACAAAGATAATGAAAACAGGTACAGTAAAGACTGTTTAAGTGAGGCAAAGCCCACAGTGTGAGTTACATCTCATGTGAATCCTAATACTCTCTCACTCTGTTTTTCTAATTTGGGGTTTTCCATTATTATTGGCTGAACTGCAAAGATTGCTCTTGAGCATATATTTGTGGTTCAGAAGATGCTTTCACAAATGCCAGGAAAAAATAAGTAAAAATCATATTCTCAGTGTACACCTTCACCCCAACAAAATTGTTACTACAAATATCCTGTTTCTGGTTTTGAGTTCCCTGAGTACTTGGAAACCAAGTGCACCAGGCTGTAGTTCAGCCCACGTATCAGTGTGTAGAAATCATGATGAGGCAGCAGTATTAACCTCCAATGTTCCTTTTGCTGTTAATTTATTTGGGGTTTCTGTTAAAGTAGTTTAATTTCAGCAAATATCTGGCAGGTGGCTGAAAAGGGCAGGGTGACATTAATCAAAGCCTACTTAGGGCCCTGGGTAGAAAGCTATGTTCACACAGCTGAGAGGCTGGGGTTTTGCAGTGGGATAGTTGTGGTGGCTGAGCCACCTCTGCTTTGGTCAGTGGGTGAGAAGGCAAAATGCAGTAGGCTTGACTGACTAGGAACAAGTAAAGGTGTCTGGAGAGTGTTAATGAAATAACTAGATGACTTGGTGGTTGCTTCAGTCATGTAACACACAGGAAAACTTTTAGTGATGGAATCTGCATCTTACTGCTCTGTGTGACAGAGGCAAAAAGGCCTGTGATGGTACGCTTGAGTGTACCTTCTTTACAGGGAAGGAAGAAGCAAAAGCAAGTGTGGGAGGGGGATCAGATGATCTGGCAGCAAGACATTACTGCCTTATGTAAAGAAATAGGCAAATAATATTTTATTGGTACTGGTCAGCTTTGCTTAAAGCAGTATCTCCCTTGAGAAGTTACATGCATCGGTTAGTGTTTCAAAGCTATATGAAAGTATTACCAGAGAGTTGTGTTGCTGAACATATTCCTAAATAACCTTTGTGCTGGCAGGTGTGTGGTGCTGGAACTTTGAGTATTGCAGAGAAATGGAACACTGCCCCATCACAACATCCTTAGGAAGACTTTCTTCACCTTGAGGGTGGTGAGACACTGGAACAGGTTGCCTAGAGAGGTGGTGGAAGCCCCATCCTTGGAGGTTTTTAAGATCAGGCTGAATGGGGCTCTGAGCAACCTGATCTAGTGGGAGGTGTCCCTGCCGGTGGTTGGAACTAGATGATCTTTAAGGTCCCTTCCAACCCTGACAATTCTATGATTCTATGATCCTGATTCTTCTAAGCAACCTGAACAGCAAAAGTGGAGTGTATGGTTCAAGAGGCAAACATATGTCCTCTGCCAGTGTAGACCGGAACCTTTCTGTTGTAGGTAATTCTTTGTAATTCCCAGACTACAAAAGTATCTGATCCATCTCAGTTCTGAATCCTTATACTTCTGTTGACTCTCTTTTCCAGATGGGAGGCTGAGGCACAGGAATCCCACGGTTTGCCTAAGTAGTATGGGCCATTGTACCTAAGAAGGAAATGACCTGGGTCTCCAGAGTTTCAGGACAAGGCTGTCATCATAGGATCATTTTTTCCTCAGTTCCATGATGCTTCTTATGAAATACAATTACTTCCTTTGCTCCTCTTGGAATCTAATTCTGTGCACTGAAGAAATAAAACAGTGAAAGCAGAAATGGGAATAATTTTCTTTCCTTTTAAGTCTTCAGGCTAATTTATTCAATGTTCGTACTTCTCTTTTCCATGTCTACCTTCCACATTTTCTGTATCTTCTTCCATGTTTAAGAACATGCTGTCTCTTTCACATGTCATTTTTTCTTAATAACATACTTGACATAATCTGCCCTTGAAATCCTTTCTGTGGTGTAATTATGTTATTTTTGTTGTTGCTGATTTCTATTGCTAGGGGATGAGGTCATGCCACTTCTGGATGGTTCTTCTTTGCAATTCAGCTGTATTCTTTTAACTCGGAAAAAAATTTTCCTCCTGAGAACAATGAGTGCCAAGTTTTGAAGTCATACAAAAGTGCCAGCAGTCCCAGAGGATGATTTTGTCTGAGGAAAGATTGCAAGATTTAATTATAAAGTAGGAGAACAGATAGCAATTGGGAGAGATTCTGATCTTAGCTTTCTGAGAGCAGATTTAGCCAATGAACTTTGATCTTTTTCCGTCAGCTATGCTATTGTTACAAGTCAAAATATTATAGGATTTCTTTATCAGTTGCACACTTCCAATTGAATAGTTTTGGGGTTTTTTGAAAGGGACATATCCTTTTGAAATACATAAAATATTTTTACTCTTCATTGAGTTTCTGCTTTTTTATTGAATCTACATTCCATTTTCTTCTGAATAGAATTTTTTTTTTCCCCACAAAATGGTCTGATGCAGAACTTTTAAGATTTGAATAACAGTTGAAACCAACGGGAATGCTGAAATAGCTGAGGGTGGCTTTTTAAAACAAAATTACTTCTTTCAATGTAAACTGGAATTTGGTTATTTTTGGTTGGTTGGTTGTTTTCTTAAGGGAACTTGAGACTGCTATGTGCTGTGCTCCTGGGTGAGAGTTTCATATGCTCTTGGGGTAAAATCTATAGCTTCAGACTTCCTGGTTAAACTCCCAGGATCTTTTTACTAAGCTTTTTACTAAGTACTTTGACTTCCTCTCTGAGATCCCACAGTATATCACTCAAGGGTTGTGAAAGTTGGCAGCTCAGCTGCTGTGGCCCAAAAATGGCCACTTGCTTATCTATGAGGTGCCACGAGGGAGCAGACAGGCTATGCTATACACATGTCCCAGCTTGCTCTGGGCTTTGCAGCTCATTGAGCTGCTGAGCCTCAGCTGATATGCTCTGTGGTTGGAAAGGAATGCCATAATGTCATGGCAGACTCTGCAGAGTACTACAGCGGTTCATCTAGCATCTTCATAAAAGAGAGATATAATAACAAACTATTATAAAAGGTTTTTGACTTACTATTTTAGTGTATCTTGACTATTGTTTGTGTTCCTTGAAGGGACTGCCAGACTCCCACTAGTATGCAGCAATTTTAACACTTGAAATTCTGTCATTAGCTACAGCTAATTTGATATGTGACAGAAGGTGAAAGATCCTTTCAAAACTTTTTTTTCTGTTTGCCCTTGAAATTTGGATGTTACAGAGTTGTCACTATGAGAGATTATCAGAATTATGTTCCCCTGTACACAATAAATGTCCAACTTGTAGTGAATCTGATATCAGTATCTGCAGATATATTCAGGTCTGTAACCTTGTTCCTGACTAGAGCAGGGAGACATCTACTTCTACCCTTTCAGAGATCGCTTTTCTTGTAAGAAATACTTTTGTGCTTTCTATATTAGTGTGCCTTTCAGCCTGCTCATCTCACTTTGGTAATGAATAAGTAGGTGAAAAGAGCAAATATATCTTCCATCAAATGGCATACAGGCAAGGGGAAGTAGTCTCCGAAAGCGACTTTTGAACTTTTAAACCCAAAGTGTTAGCACCGGATGCTTTTTCTTATTCAAACCTAGCAGGAAATGTGTCCTAAACTGAATGTTATTGTGCTAAGGCAAAATGCACTACTTAGAGTTTGCATTAAATGAATCAAGGCCATTATGCAGTTCAGTGCAGAGCCTTGCTCTGAACATACACGCACACATGTACACACACTGCTTTCCTGTAAAGAGACACTGATTTCTTCATTGAGTTACAATATGGTCCAGATTTGAAAGCTAGATAACCATGACAAGGCGGGGAACATAAAGGATATGTGTAGGAACACTATAATCTCATAGCTGGCAATGTGTAAACAAGAAGACAAAGGGGTATACTTTTTTTTTGCCTCTGTGAGTTTTGCTGCTCCCAATACCTTTCTGTCTGCCCCCTTATGCGGTGTAAACCTCACGTTTGATCAGCCAGCCAACAAGGCAGATCATATATTCTGGATGCATGTCCTTTTCCAGATGCATGTATATGCTACATGTGGTAGAAGCAAGAAATTACTGACAAAATGATTCATGAAGGCATCTCCTAAGAGCATGGCACAAAGAATTGGTGGCAATTTTTATGTGAACAAAAAGATGATGTCATTAAATGCTCATGAGGGGATCAGAGGAAAGCAGAAATGTCTGCAGAGAGCTCTGCCTCTTTCAGATGCTACCAGTTGCACAGTAAATAGCATTCTTTTGAAACCTCATAAGGCTGAAGTCTCACTTTCTGTTAGAAGCTCCCTGTGTAATGCAGCCATCCATTACAAGCCCTGTAGGAGCAACATCTTTATTTATAGCTATCAGAGACAGTCTTTTCTCTTCCTCCTCCTTCTCTCCTCCTGGCAGAGTTCCCAGGCTGGAACCATTTGGGTGACAATTTGCTCACCTGTTTCAGCTGATGGTATGCAAAGGCATCCCAGAGCACTTGGCTCTGATGTTCCTCAAGGTGAGAACAGCAGCTCCATGGCAGACACACTCAGCACACAAAGTCTCTGAACACCAAGAGGTGTGGGTGTGAGATTCCCCTTCACACTAAGTGGAGTCACACATCAGTTCCTGACACAGCCTTCAGTGACGATGCTCTCCAATTGCCTGATTAGTACTGGAGGCAACCAAACCATTGAGTACCTACCTCAGCACTTTCTGTTCCTTATGAATTTAATCCTAAGAAACTGATCATTTTTTCCTACATTTAATATAATAAATAAATCATGCTAACAAGTGATGTGCATGGGAGAAAATGGTGTGAAGCAGAACTGTTTGCGTATTTGTACAAAGCTGATTTAATCTGCTTAACTTGCTCTCTTGTCTAGAAAGTTCTTGTTTGTTTCAGATCAGCCTGATGATATAAATATAAATCTGCCCACTAATGCTATAATCTGTCTTTAGTCAAGCCCTTTGAAGCTCAACTTACAGACTGAGCACTCTTGGTTATATATCCATTACTTCTTGAAATTTCATTTACACTCATAGTTTTTACAGCAATAAGAAAATTTTAAAATACAAAATCTACATCCTCAGGTAATCCACTTAAAACACTTATTTACAGTGAGAGCAACACAGAAGGGGATTACTAATAGCTTTCCTTTCCCAACTACTGCTGCAGGCAGCAAAACAATGGAATTAAATTTGTCTTTAAGTGCAGTCTAATCAGATAATTCCAGTATTACTGACCCTTTCTGGCTTCTGTGGCTATGAATACATAAAACTGGTCAGTTCTGTGGTGTTGCATTTGTACTACTGCCATTTAATTAACTCAGGGTATGTGTTTTAGAACCAGTCTGCTTTGTACAGGTTCCACACTTGTAGGTAAAACCAGTAACTTGTTTTATTGTAATTATATAGCTTCTGTGATATACAATAGTTTCAATGAAATCTTTGCAAACCCTGTCTTGAACTTCATTGAGTCAAGCAAAGAATTAATTAAAGTAGGCGGTATCAGCACTTGGGTTACATCCTTGGACAATTGCTTTGTAGAATATATCTACAGTCTCATTTGGAACACTGTGGTGTGCTCAGCATTGTAGAAGAGATGTATGCATACAACTTTGTGCTTTACAGGGATTCCATGAAGAAGGGAATCCATCAAAACTGTAAATGGGTTTATTTTAACTTTCTCTGCCACCTGACTGCAACTGCCCAGCCCCAGTCTTGTTCCCATTTTGATGATATTTTATCAGTTCTGCTGTAGAATCCCGATTCTATGAGAAGTACATAAGGATAAGGAAAAACTTCCCTATTTTAAGGGTGAAGGAGCCCTGGAACTGCTGCCCAGAGAGATTGCAGAGTCTCCTTCTCTGGAGACTTTTAAAACCTGCCCGGACACATTCCTATGCAACATTCCTGTGATCTAGGTAAACCTGCTTTAGAAGAGGGCTTGAACTAGGTGGTCCCAAGAGGTCCATTCCAACTCCTACCATTCTGTGATACTGAAGTTCTCCTGCCTGAGGTGGCAATGGGTAGTGCTAAGGGGTACAGTTTTCTTTTTTTCTCTGTGCTCTTTTGAGAATTTGGGGTTACATGGAAGGCATTGACTTAATCATCAAAGACCCAGTCTTCAAGCTAATCCTTAATTTCTGCTCAGTACTTACTCCAGCAAGGAACTAGTTGACGACTTTGACTTGAGCCTCAGCAAAAAAAGGTCAGAGGTCATATCCATTTCCTTTCACTTTAACTTCATTTTACCAGGTAGTTAAATTGCAATAGAGAAGGTGGGGAGGAGTTGTTTTGTTTATGGGTTCTAGAGGTTTCCAAACATTCCTTTTTTTTTCCCACAAAACAAAGTAGATGTAAGAACCGAGTGGGGAAAATGATAATAGCTTCTCTAAATACACACAATATAAGCAGTTATTTGAAAAACTGATTTCTCATAAAGACTCTGTAGCCCTCTTTAGAGCTCTTTATCTGATGTGCTGCAGGTCACGATGGCATTTCCTGGCTCAAAGAAGACTCCAAAATGCCACAGGATAAATGCTGTTCCCTGCCCTGGCACACCAGCACTGCTTGCCATGCCCTCAAGGGCAAGCAGACTTTGTCTCTCTGTTCTTTGGATATATAAATATATATGTTTTTTGTGGAGGACAAGAGATCACTTCTTTATCACTGTTTGTTGATTCAACTTATTCCCCATTTGAGAATGAAATTGTAATCCAAAGATATGAGTAGCAAGGCGTGCCAATTCTGTCTTCGCCCTGTCTGTTGTCTGGGTGACTTAGCTGAATCCAAGCTCTCTGTTTTGAGGTCAAAGACTTAGGCATGAGCAAAGCTTCCCTCAGGCTATGCTTCATTCTTGCATATTTAGGCTCCAAACAACAAGATGGAAAAGAATTTAGCCTTCTAGGTCTCCTGTGCCCAGCTACTTCATGAGCACTGTGAAAGGGCCTTGCCCTTTCCAATTCAAGTTAGCATCTATGATTCAAAAGACAAGACAAATGCATGACTGTTCCATAGATATGTAAGGCTCAGTTGAATGTCATTGCTAATACTGGAATGCTGTCAGAGTAGATATCCCACAGTTTCTTTGAGCCAGATACATTCTGTCTGTGCCAAAAGTATTGGCAAACACACACAAGTACACACTCATGCAAATACATTTGCAGGGGGTTCCCAACCAGGATACGTGCTTGCAAATATGAAAGATAGCTGAGGAAGCAGGGCACACAGTAATCCTGGGCAACCCCAACGAATAGTATTACTGCAGATCCTAAGAAAGAGTGGGTTGCAATGAAATTCCAAGTCCCTCCATAGAAGTAACACTCTCTCTTAGAAAATAGCTCAGTCCTACAGCTCAATAAGTAAGGTTTGGAGCAATGTGAAACTTGCACCTTTCCTTCAGCTAACAGGTTTTGAAGTGTTTTCAAACTGAGTAAAATATTCACAGTCACAGACCTTTCAAGTTTCTTCTGTGCAAAAAAATACTTTGGTAATTTCCAGTACATATAAAACAGAATTTATAAACAACATCCTTGTGCTCTGTAATGGATTGTTGCGGTTCCATTTTTGCATGGCTTTGAATTTTGGTAGGAATTGAACTAAATGTCCTTAGATACCTCATTGGTACTTGCTACGTGGGTTTTTTGCATCCTATTTCACATTTTTCACCTACTAAATAACTTTACTGAGGCACCAAACGTGATGGGCTTTCCCCCACCCCACCTGCCCCATTTGTTATTTCATTATGACTCAATTTTTCACAACTTTTTCTCCCTTCAGCACATCCACCATGGTTTGGTTTGTCTTCTTCCCTTCATTCTCGCTTTTCCCTTAATGTGTGCACATTACCTAGGTACAAAAGAAATAGTAACTGAGAGATTCTGAGGCTGCTCTTTGGCATATGGGCTCTGCCTTTACTTCCAGGTTGCAAGAAATGTTTTTTATGGAGAGGTTCAACTGATGTGAATTGCTGAAACTGTTGCCCTTCTGCACCCTTATGCCATCAATATACTGGTAAAAGACCTGGTGGCCTTTAGCTTCTACTTACTTCTTCAGCTACTGAATTTTCAGGTGACATAGATTAAGTGAGAAGCAGCAGCTCTATAGCTATAATTTCAGGATCCCTTTTAATGAAACAGACTGGAGCATCACTGTGATGTTAATATTAATCAAACTGTCAGTTTGGGGCTCTATATTGCTCCTCCTCAGTTCAATCAGAACTGCTTCTGTAAACCAGAATCATGTCCTACCTGAGGATAAGAATAAATAGCAGTCCAATTCTTCATTCAGTCCTCAGCCCATGAATCTTTAAGTAGTTTCACTGTCAGTGGTAATGATTGTACAGTCAAGCACCCCATCTGTAATGAACACAGCTTCCACTAAGTATGAGGGATTCATCAAAAAGCAATTAATATTCCTCAGCAGAATCTTGTCCTCTATCAGATGAGTCAGCTTTTTAACAGAATTTAGGAACCATGCTGTGCAGATAATAGCTTTCATTTGTATTCAAAGGAAAATTCAAACCTACTTCATCCAGTTATTTTTATAACTTACCTTGTTCCTTAGCAAATCGAAAGAAGGAAACAAATAGACTACATAAATTACTTCTGTGGAAGGTGGGGACCTACCTGATGATAGATCTATTTATATGGTCAGCCACCTGTACCAGCCCAGGGAAGGAGGAGATGGATGGCTCACAGAAAAGGAAGACTTAATGCCCATCAGTAATACAATGGAGAGTAGATGTTAAATTTGTGGAATATGGAGGGTTTCAGGAGAAGAAGTAAAGGACAGAACTTGCTGAAGTTTTGTATTAGAAGAAATCTTAAAATTGTTATTTATTATCTTTCAACAAAACTGGCTTTTATTGCAAATACTTCACGCCTAGTGAGGAAATAATATATATTTCTTTTCCTTTGGCTGCAACAAAGGTAACCCAAATACAAAGAAAATGAACAGTTTATTAAAAAAGCTTTTTTTTTCCTAAGGTGGCAGACCTCTGACCATCATTTCTTTGAATGGTACTTACAGACCAGATCTTTCTTGCTGTTACCCTTATGAAATGCTTTGTTGCTTCTACCAGTGCCTGGGCATAGATATTAGGAGAACATTGTTGTGGATAAGGTGGTTCCATGTAGTATGCTGAACATCACAGTATCTGAAAGTCCACCTCCACTGTTTAGCAAGGTGTCTAACACAAGAGGTTGCAGTACCAATCAAGTTAAAAATAACAGGCTGTTACCACAGGCAGAAACAGAACATAACCTTAGGAATGCACAGCTTTGTTCTTTTGTTTCCTTTTCTGTGCAAGAGAAAAACTTTTTTTTTTTTTTTTTTTTACTTGGCCACATTTGAAACTCCACTTATCTGTTTTTTGCAAAGCAGGTCTCAACTGATGTCATGACCAACGTCATAGCATAGCATAGAGGCAGGCTCAACTATAGAGCATAACAGTGTCATATCTCTGGGAATACTTTCAGGCACAAAAACGAACAACGGTTTTGTGGGTTCTTCAATTTGCAAGCAGCATCCTGTATAGCTATACTGCTCTACCTTGTTCACAGCAAACAGTAGAGCATTAGAAACTCTCTGAGAAGAAAAGAGTTTTCAGTTTCTCAAATATCAGCATGGCTTTTACTAAGTGGAGGCAGGGCTAATTTCAGTGGTTCTGTGCTGGAGTTCATCTTTTACTGATTTGCATTTAGCATAAATGTTCTACCCACATTACAAAGAGAATTTTATACCACACAAAGACTGTTGCGTTCTTTTCAGAAATTCTTGTTTTCTTAAAGCATACCAAGCCATAAGGCTGTTCAATGCCTATGTTCCACATCATATTCCTGCTTCTTACTTGGTCTTCCAAGCTTCATAACTGAGCATCCATGCCTTATTTTCTAGAGGTCTTTTTCAGTGGGAAGAGTAACTGGAGAGACTTTATGCTCTTTACAGAGAACACCAAGATCTTCTCAACTTTACTTATTCTCTGCCTTACAATCAACACTTGCAGAAGTGCAAGTGTTTCAGAATGTTATTTATTTTCAAAATAATTAGGAAAAAATATTTTGCTATCTGAGAGTGTGTAGAGTTGAGAGACTGGTAGCTAACAGCCACCTAGACAACTTATTATGTATGTTTTAGAACAAAAAATGAAACAGATTAAGAAAACAAGGCTTGAGTTTTCCTAGCTGGTCTAAGTAACTATGAGAACTAGAATACTCAGCCTCACTGGATATACTAAATCACTTTCCACAAACTTCTACTTTTACAGACAGTCCTGCTTTCTACATCCAAACCCACAAGCTCTTTGTTTCTTAAATCATAACTATGAAATTGTATTTCACTTTTTTGACAAAACCACAGTAAAGTACATGAACCTAACAAAAATAAAAGCAGGTGGAGAATGAAGATGCAGCTAATTCTTACCACCTGGAATCAGAGAACTCTTTTTTTTTTTTTTTTTTTTTAATGAGATTTTTATGTGATTTGGGGCCAATGGAGAAATAGCAGTACATAAAATGGAATCAACACTCATTAATTCCAGTATGTGAAGTTAGTCTACATGCAAAATAAGCTAAAAAGTCAATGACCTACACAGCTTCTCTGGGGCTGTTTGTGTTACCTGTTTCAGGATTAGGGGAAAACTTCTCTATGGGCACCATAGTTCCCACTTGTAATCCAGGACCCTACAGCCAAAGTACTGCAAGGTGGGGAAATCCCAAAGCTGTCTTCAGCTTAAAGGGAGAGAAGCTGCTAGTGAGCTGGCAGAGGACATTCAGCAGTTCAGCCTTCAATTTCCATAGGGAAGACATCAATGGATGAAATAGACTGTTCGGGATAGGATAGCACACCAATATTTTTTTAGTATATCAAACATTTATACTGGCATTTTCCAGATGTGGACTGGAGAAGAAATAGCTTTTTAAACTGATAACATTAAAGCTTCTTCATTGCCACAGCAGATCTACCTTTCCATTCTTACCACTCTGTAATGCACAAGTTTCCAAATGTTTTCAGTGTCTGGGAGGCATGACCTCTTCCTAAAGCAGAAATAAAGCCTACTCCACACTAGCAGTTCAGAACTCAGTACCGAACTAAAGGATGTGGGTCAAATTCTTCTTCATCTGTGTGTGTCACAGGCTGTAAAAGAGCACTTCCCCTTTAAATTGTTTAAACCACTTGTTGCAGAATCCTAATTAAGACTGCTTGCCACAGAATGAGTGGAATGCACCTCACTCAGATGAAAGCAGAGAATGCAATTTATTAGGAAAGATTGACTGTTTAATAATGTTTGCTAAATTTTGTGCAGTACAGCAAGAAGTCAACAAAGATTAATCAAGGTTCAATCTGGTGGCCAGGTCACTACATTACTTGCTACAAGGCAAATTGATCAAAGGAAAGCATTACAATTACTGTAGGATTACAATATTTGTGCAAGCAAACCTTTACATAACTAAAGAAAGCAATATGATTGTAATTTTTGTGTGAATAAATATGTATGGAACTAAGGAAAGCAATGAGATTACAATATTTGTATGAGTAAATCTATATGCAACTAAGTAATATACTTAACAATGTTTGTGTGAGTAAATCTATATGCAACTAAAGGAAGCAGTATGATCACAATATTTGTGTATGTATCTATACAGTAAGAATGATACGGAGTTAGGTTAGGATGATTTTCACGGGGCTTGGGAGTGGCCAGTGGTGTGACCCTCCCACTGAGTTACCAGGTTTTCAGAATGGACCCCCTTTCTTTCTAAACTCTTTCTCAGAGAGGAGCCTAGGTATGGCTAAATCCAGTCTTAGACCCAGCCAATAGTTTATGACTATCAGGAATATGGGGGATGTTTAGAGGTAAAGGGAAACCCTCCTGTTCAGTCACAAAGTTCAGAATAGACACCCTTGCCCTCCGAACTTCATCAGAGAATAAGGTTAGATCTACCTCTAGACCCAGACCTGGTCAACAGTTTATGTCTAAGGAATTTTGGGGTACTGGGACTGTAGTGAAATTCTTAGTGCAACATTGGACTTTTGAGGTGATAGCAGCAAATCTGATATATTAACACTAATACAGTAATTTGTAAACTGGCAGTGCTTAATCAAACAAAATCAACAGTCACTTACAGTAAATATAATGATTCACATAAGATTCAACAGAAGTTGTTAAGCAGAAGCAAATCACACATACACACACACACAGTTGTAGAGGTTAACCTATAAGTAAGATTTTTGCAGAAATCCTGGGTATTGTGAATGTTCATGTCTCCCTTCATCAGCCTTACCAGCGGATGGTCTCCCTTCATCAGCATGTTACAAACGGACCCTTTGTCAGTCTTTGCAGACAGACGGTGTCTCTCTTTGTTGGCTTTAGCAGTGGGCGATCAGAGTCTGGCCTGAGAAGTGTCCCAGCTCAGGGGGAGATACCAGGACCCAGCCTGCTGAGAGCCTGGAAAGATCCAGGGGGCCTCACTTAAGATCAGTATTTATAGGGTCACAAGATGATTGACTTTGGTCATTACTAGCCTAGTACTTTTCCACTGTGGCTGTTAATCTTATCAGGCCAGCTTGGCTCTTTTTGATGGGGCTGAGATTTTTCTTTGGCCCCGTCCAAGATATTCAGGTGTTATGGATATAGTGGAGTGGTGGCCAGCTATTCCATCTCACTGACTCTATCTCAGGGTGGTGTGGGGAAATTGCTTGGTTCCAGGTGGACACACAGGGTTATATACCAGCCACCAGAATCGACTAAACAGTCCCAGTCTCCTGAGCTTTTCCAGGCTCCTACATTGTACAAATAGGTAACAATTCTACCAGTTTCACAGTGCAGCCTAGGAGCCAGCCTTATTGCCAAATGGCCGACTGTAGGTGGGGCAGATCTGTACCACCACAGCTTGTCAATGGAAGGATTGTCTATAAAGAAGAAAGCCCCTTGAAGGAAATGAGCAAAATCCTCAGCACTGATTAATATAGAATGGGTAAACAGATTGTCTCACAAAAAATCCTTTTAAAAGATGAAATAAGCAGCATACATCAAAGTTGGTGTCCATTAATCTAACCACAGAGTACAAATCATTTCAGTTGCTAACCATATAGGCATAGAGGGGTTCTTTCCTGCTGCCTCAGCACTGTAGCACAGTTTTTATGCCCCCTCCACAAACTTGCTCCTTTTGTTCTTGCTACTTATATATTCTGTTTTAAACTAACATATTTTATCAGCTACAATCCCTTCCAAAGAAATTAATTAATGTGCAGCTGGATCAGCTGAGGTAATAGGACAAGCAATAGCACTAGAGGAAGAGAATATTTTGCAACCAACAGAAGACCTAGATTGACAGACCTAAGTAGCTCAGGGCTTTGTCTCTTCAGGTCTGCCCCTGCTCTACTGCTTAATTATTCTCATAGTAAAATTACTTTCATTATATCCAGGAAAAATCACCTAATTCTGATTTGTGATCACTGTCTCTGATTCTGCCACTATTCACCTCACCAAAATGTCTGTCTGCTTTCAAAAATCTCTGTTGCTAATGGGGGCAGGAGGTGCCCTGAAGTCATGTCTTCTCCAGGTTGAACTAGCCCCACTCCCTTAGCCTCTCTATACAGGGCAAGTGCTCCAACCTTGATTGACTTGGGAGCTCTGCCGAACTCACTGCAGTTTATTGATAACCTTCAGGTGCTGGGAGGCCCAGAAGTGAACCGAGTATCCCAGATATGGTCAAGCAAATGCTGAGCAAAGAGGAATAAGTGCTTCCCCCCCATCTTCTGCCTATGTTCCTGCTGATACAGCGCAGGGAACTCTTAGGCCTTCACTGCTGCCAGGACTCTGATGGCTCATGCTTACCCAGCTGTCACCTCAGAATGCCCAGGCCCTTCTCCACAGAGCTGCGCTCCAGCAATGCAATCCCAGTATGTGTTCTGTGGGGTGTTATTCTAATCCCAGACATAGGGCAGAGCATTTGCCCTCTCTAAATTTCATGAGATTCCTGTCTGCTCATTTCTCCTGTCTAGGTCCTTCTGAATGGTAGCCCTGCCCTTGAGTGTATCAGCTGCACACACACTCATCCCTCTCCATTTCATGTCATTGTAAACTCAGTTAGGGTAAATCTTTTCCAGACCCAGGACAGGCCGCTGAGCCACTCCAGTTGTAACCATGTACAAACATTTGCGTGTAACTTTTCTTCCATCCACACTTTATTAAAAGCTAAAATTGTTGCAAGTGTTGTTAGAAAAAAAATTTAACACTAAATCTGTCCAAACATGATGTTTCCAGTAAACTTGTTGCAAGATGGCCTGAAGAAAGAAAAATTAGGCTGCCAATATATTTTGTAAGGCAGCAGAAGTTGACAGAGTACTTTTTCATGTTATTTTAGCATTTTCCTATCTAACAAATTTATAGGGCTGGTAAGAAGTGACTTAGACATTGGTTATGGCTTAGCTCCAAAGTA
>JAAGNO010010894.1:553833-563996 GCA_033439905.1 Ceryle rudis
AGCATTTTCCTATCTAACAAATTTATAGGGCTGGTAAGAAGTGACTTAGACATTGGTTATGGCTTAGCTCCAAAGTACCTCCAGAAACTACTACATAGGAGTGCCAGCATGCCCAAAACTGAATTAGGCATCTATATAATGGAAAGGATAACCTTTGCATGCATGGCAGGACACTGTTCAGGGAGCTAAAATTCTCTCTGGTCTAATTTTATTTTTGCTTATCTTTGAGCCCAACTCTCTGATGCTCATGTGACCTCAACCTTAGAACTTGTTAGCAGAATATTTCATTGGAAAATGCAAAATTAAACATTCTTTCAAGGTAAGATTTCTATTCGTTACTAAAATACACACACACAAAGAGGCAAAATGCCAAAAATGTCATATTTAAAGCACAAAAGATGCAGAGCCAGAAATTCACTGGCTTCATTAGAGGTGTGAATATTGCTATGTAGGTTTTACTGCGTTTTGGCTCTGTTCTCACTCAGTTGTCATCTTTATTCATAAGCTCAGAAATTCTGCTGAGTGTGTCAATGTCCTCTTTTGCTGCTGTGGCTGAACGTGCTTTCTTCTGGTTTAGGGACTTGCCCTCAGATCTCTCTGACAATAAGTTCTTGTTCATTTGTTGGCTTCATTTTGCTGAAAGGATGAGACAGGTAAGCTTGCACAGAAAAGAATCTTTTCTCTTAAGTTCTCCATAGTTTTGCATTTGTCATCTTACCTGCATGATTAACAGGTTAGCTTATATGATAGTTTTTCCTTTTTTAATAGTGTGAGGCAGATTTTTGTGATTGTGTCCTACTATTCCCACTTGATTGTTTGTCAGCTTCAGTGCAGTTCTCTGGGCTTGTATACAATGGAATAAATTACTGAGTTAGAGATATCTGGCTACCCAGAATGACTTGGTCTGTACACAGAACTCAGCTCCAAGCAGACACTAGCTTCAGAAATGGAAGCAGCAGTGCTGCATCAGCCTAGCCCTAAGCCCAGGCTAATTAGTTCCCCTGAGAAGCTCACTGCATTACCTAAATCTTTTCAGCAACCTAGGTCAGACCTTGTTTTTCCTCCTCTAAATATGTGCTATGGCTGCTTGATGTCTAAGCAGCACTCTTGACCGTTACTCCGGTGTGCCCCCAGTAACTGTAACTAGGGAACATCTTCCCAACTTCTGTAATAAGGATTCCTATTCTTAAAGCCTCTTTACTTTTGGCAGCTGGCTTGTTACTGGAGTCAGTGTACTTACTTAGGTAGCATGAGAGGGGCACACTGAAGCCATTGTCAAAAGTATAACAAGAATGGCCGTTATCTGTAAATCTCAATGGGGAAAGTATGACACCTTTTACAAAGAGAGCTACTACGCATAGAGTAGAAAAACTACCTTTCCCAAAGAGACTTGATGGAATACTATGTGACAATGACACAGGATTTGCTTGAAGATGTCATCAACACAAGTTTTTCAGTTTGTTCACTGTGTCTACAAGCGTAATAATGATGGCTGAGCCCTGCAAGCTTTTAAAAGCCATCTGCAAGGATGGCTGATATTGCTGCCTTTGTTTTGGTGTTTTGAAGACTGTCATTGAATTTTTTTGTGTCAGCTGCTTTCTTCTGATAGAACAACTGTTGGCAGAATTGATTTGTGGGTGAGGAGATGAGATGAAAGAGGAACAACATGGTGATATCCACCAGGGCAGAGGTAGCTTGAGGTCGCAGCATTCAGACAGGGTCCAAGAGGCCTACTGTGCTCTGAACCCAACTGGCCCATCTCCCATGCAGCCATGTGAGCTGACAAATGGTGAGCCCACAGTATCCAAGTTGCTGTCAGTGCTGTTCCGGTGGTACTTCCATGCAGACTTAATATTTTACTCTAGTAAAATATTACTCTAGTAAAATATTAAGTGAAGAGTCTTAGCCAATGTCAATAATATCTGGCTAATGCACATTTTTGCAGTTGTAGAGCAAAACTTTACTGTAGTAAAATATTAAATGAAAAGCCTCAGCCAATGTCAATAATATCTGGCTAATGCGTATTTTTGCAGTTGTAGAGCAAAATACAGCGATATACGACTAAGCCATTTTTATTGTTTACCTAAGAAAGCTCAGCTCAGAGGCAAAATCTCTTCTTTGTTTAAATTTGGCCCCAAGTTTATCCATCTTTCCAGATTAAGCATGTGAGGTGCCAAGAGCCTTGTGGCTTTCTGAAGTCAAAGACCTGGCTGGTGTAAATTTACACTGTCCATTTAAAAGGAATGGAGCTCATGTGATTCTTGCTAGCTCAGGATCTAGCCCCAAGTCTCAGTGGAGGATTTTACTGAAATTAGAAACATCAGGTGTGTTACTGCTGTACCTCCGTGTTGTTTGTAAATAGGCTGCAGATGTTAAAAAACATTCATGATTTCCAATGTCTGAGCGTGAGGTCCAGGTATTATCCACTGTGCCTTCAGATGTAGCGTAGGAGGAGAAGAAAACTGGAGTGTTATTTGTGCTTATGGAAGAAGCAAGTATGACTGTGGAGGGACTCAGGGAAAAGTGCCGAAGGGAGAACGTAGGAATGGCATAGGAATTTTGTGTCCATTGATGTGAGAGAGACATATCTTTGAAACAAGGCTTTTAGCTTGCTTATCTACTACAATGTTACAGTGGCAGAAGCAGACAGCCTCTGGTTTTAACTGATTATCTCTTCTTAAAAAATATTTAGCGTGGTTAAAAAAAAGTAATAAAATAAACTATTTTTTCTTCAAAACAAAATTATGTCTGATTTTTTTTACTTGCTGGAAGGAAATGAGATAATCTTTAAATCATGGATTTTTTTGGGACATTTTAACTCTTAAAGAGAAAGTGCATTGTCTGCCAGGCAGATGACTCTTCCATCAAAGAATTTCAGATGTGATTTTTTTCTTAATGCTATAAGACACTATGTATTTTGTCCTCAGTTCTCTGAAAGGAATCTCAAAGAAGCAATTAATATCAAACTGAATGACTGACCAACCGTCTGCCAGTTCCAGCACATTCAATACAACTGATGCTTTATTCAAATAGAGAGTCAGAGTACAGACTACCACCAGAAAAATTGATTTAGCTCAGAGAGAAGGAAAGAATGATATATAAATATACATACAGTGAAACCTGCTTATATAAGACTTTGATGCAGTAGAAGTCTTTTTCTGCTACACTAAAGGAGAAAAGATAACAGGAAACTTTCTGTATATTGCAATGTGTAAGATTCAAGGCAAGTCGTACTGAATCTTTACTTGTCAAGAAGTTGTCTGGGGAAGGGGAGAAGTCTCATTACAGGAGGTTCTGCTGTTTAAACTCAGATATTCAAAGATGCTAAAAGAATTAAACACTCAAATTGATTTATTTTGGTGGACTTGGGCAACATAATCCTCAGGCAACACTTAACTCTCATGTTTTGACATTCCAGAAAGCAGCTGCAGGGACAGGAAGCTATCCAACAAAGGGAGAGGAAATCCTGGGTTGTTTGTTTCATTGGAATATAAATGAAGAAGACATTAGAATGAATAAAGAATCAAAGCTTGCAGAAGACATTTTGTGTCAGCTTCTGACTGATGATTTGATGACAGCCTATAAATCAACTGCAAAGTGAGCTGGAAAAGCCATGTGAGGTTTTCTACAACCTTGTGAGAATCTATAGGTCTGCACTACACTTTTCCTCAATTGGTTTGCTTAGCTGCAGGGGGATGGGTTACAATCTTGCCTAGAAACAAGGACATAAAATCCTCACATCAGTTACCATTTCTGTATTTACACAGAAAGTATCCTCAAGTCACGATGCAGGATGGGTAGTGAAGTTTGAGGAAGTGGGATTTCTCAAAGTAGGAATTTCATGGCTGGTTGTAGAGATTCTGGGTTTTGATAGAGAAAAACATGACAGAAGATAGTCAGAGGATATCTACCTTTTTTTTTTTTTTAACTTTGGAAATAATGCTACTCTGTTATGTAACGTGGACAGAAATCAGGAAGGGTCACATCAACCAAGCTTATCTATACAGCACAGAGTTCTGGCAACAGGCACAAAGCACTCAAACTTTCAGAGAAGTGAAAGTGCTAGTTTATTTATTCCTGAGACTGTCAGAACATATCTGCTTTGATCTTACACAGAGCTAGTCATTCAGAAGAAGCTGGTTTTGAGTAACCAACAGCTCTAGAATACAAGTTGTGGTTCAGGACTTCTATGAGTAGAATTTGAAAATAGAACTTGTTTCTTGACCCAAATACCCAGGCTTTAGGATTAGCCTAGGATCTTCTTTGATTACCTGTTGATTCCTGTATGAAGACAGAAAAGACACTGTCTATACACTTCAGATATGGCAGATAGTCAGTCCTTCCTCCTGAAAAATTCTTCTAAGGTCAACTGTTCAAACAGTGCATGCTTTGGTGACTGCTTACAGGTGGTAAGGTAATTGATAGTGTTTCCTCCTTCCATTTGTTGAACAGACATGCTCAACAGCAACTCTGACCTACAGCATCAGAGGAACAAATTTTATCCTGGTTTGCTGTTTTTTTGGGCTGCCTGTGCAAGATCTGTTGCAATATTGAGACCTGTATTGACTGAAGGATAGGCCCTGTCCAGAACAATCCACAGCACTTTCACCCTGTCATCCCAAACTGTGCTATCACAGGAGGACTTTCTGTCTTGGAGGGAAACAAGGGCATAAGCAAATCTTTAGTTTACTTTCACTTCTACTAAGAATTGAATCAAAATGCAAACAGGATGGATTTCTCTGCACCAATTTCTTTCTAGCAGCAACAAGCTCTATGCAAACAATGATTTGGCTGTGTGCTGAGAGATGTAATATATGCAACTATCTCCCAATGGATTTCTATCTAAAAGATACCTTTTTCATTTTATTCTTTTCATTATTATGTCACATAACATGAAAGTAGAAAGCACGAGAATAATTTTTTTGAGGTATTTCTTACTGCAGATTGGAAACTCTTAGTGGCCCTAGCAAGTTACTACACATCTGAATATACGATCAGCCCATCAGACCCTGAGTATCCCAGGAACAGCTGGTGTATTGGCTGCTAAAAGATAATCTTCATTTAAGATACTCTTATTGCAACTGAATATATTGAAAAGGTATGACTCTCAAATCCCCTGCTGCTTAAATGTTCTCTTTCCATTCCCACTGTCATACTATTTTTTCCAAGATTGGGAAGATTAAAATATGAATGTGATCTCAAAATTGAAAGGCAACATGTGGCTTTATGAAAATTAAATTTTAATTTCTTCCTGATAGCACTAACGTTAAAAATTATTAAATTTATATTTGTAATTCCCTTCTCTGAATTTCCAAACATGTGTTATTTCATACAGATCTTTGTTTAATAAAACATGAAAATCCTGTATCTCCTTCAGCCACAGTGGTGCGCAGACTTTTCTGTTGTCTCAAACTAAAATAATAAAAAGTAGAAACTACTTTTAGAAGATGAATAACTAAATAGTTCTGCTAATCCAACAAAACAAGTTGCAGTATATATTTCTTGACAGCTATGATTTGTCAGCTACAGATTTTTACTTAAAAAAGAAAAGAAAAAGAAAAAAACCCAGATTATTTTAACAACGGTATTTATTTTATACTTAACAATTGTACTTAAGTAACACTCTTTGACTACTGCTTCCCTTTATGGACTTTTCATCAGGATGCATTCTTATATATTTCCTGTGCTTAGAGGTTAGCTCTTCAAGTCTTTAAGTGTTTTAATGTTTCTTAATCCCTTTTTAGCCCTTCTGCTTTGTTGTTTTTTTTTCTCTTATTTTTTTAACTAAATGTTTTAAATGAAACTTTAAAATACCTCTTACACTTCTGCAAGTTTATAATTAAAAGTATATGCCAAACATTGTAACTAGTAGAAAGAATACTTTCAGTTGCGTCATTATTATTTTTCTTTGATAAATTTATTATTCACAAAAAAAAGATGTTTCTGAGTTCTTCACAAAGACTACATTGTAGCTAATATTACAGAAACACAGAGAGTGATTTGAGTGAACTTGGTGATTCTGAATGTTCGTTAACAAAGAAATATAAAGACCAGAATTGTTTCAATTTGCTATATGTAAAGTAGATCTCTAGGTTACAGAGAGAAAATAATAGGAATATTATTTCATCACAAAAGGAAATACCACTGTAGGAAATGAAAAATCACGCAGACAAATGATAAATCAATGCAGGAATGTTTCAGTGTAATGGACTTATGAGGCTGAATAGATTTTGAAATATTTCTTTTTTTTTTTAATTGAATGTTGTGGTTACCGTTTCACAGTCAATACCACAGAATAGACTGTACAGACTGTATCTGTATATAAGTCAGAAATGCAAGCATTCACCACTTTTCAGGCATGAAAACGTGAAAAACATGTTTTTCTCCTAAAAGTCTCCTAAAAGAATAGGCTTTTTCCCTGGTTACATACAGGGTTATCATGGCATGTTAAATAAAAAATTGATTTTAAGGTGATTAACAAATGTGGTACAACTTGTTTGCAGCTTAATTATATGCAGACTGATTATAAGCTAAAAAAACAAACAAAACAAAACAAAAATAACAAAAAAAGCAAACAATACAAAACAAAATAAACCGGAAACCAAATAAACAACAAAAAATCCAAAACAAACAAAAAAACCCTATCACGGCTGTAATTTCCAGTAACTGCAGTTGTGTGTTCTCGTTTTTGTGTATAGGTCAACAGCATCTGAGAAATGGAGAGAACAAAAAAGGCAACTGATTTCCCTTCAGTTTCACTTCAGAACTTCTAGCCGGTGTCTGAAACATAGTGTACTATTCTATTAGCATTTGCAAGACTTCACCCAATATTTGGCATTGTGATAGCTTAGTTTGAATAGTCATTTTCAGAAGCTTATTATACCACTTGTGAAAATATCTCAGTTGACAGCTCTGTAAAGTGTAGACTTCTGTTCATTGATCCACAGAAAATTTGCAGCAGCTGGTGTGAGGTCTCTGCAGATAGGCACTGCCAACCTACAGAACTGCCTGGGGGAGCAGGAGGAAGAATCTTATTTCTTTTCCTGTAGCATCAATGGGATTAGAAGTATTGATAGTCACCATTGTGTAAAAATCTTCAGTGCACTCAAAAGGAGAGCAAAGCACTAAAGCAAAACTAAAGAAATGTTACATGCATTAGCAAACCTGCTTTTTAAGAGTAGTTTTGCTTCAGTGTGAACAGTAGTAAATTGCAAGAATGCTGTAGTTGACAGAAACATCGATTTTTGAAGCCCAGGAAATTCATAGTTAAGATTAAATTCATAAGCCATTGAACATCTGAAAGTTTGAAAATTCATACTTACACAAACTTAGTTGGCTCATCCCAGGGACGACAGGCAGCCTCCTCAAATTCTTTTTTATCTACATTGTAGTAAATGTTATTTTTTGATCAAGCAGTCTTTAAATATGTTAAGAAGTCAGCACCTTTGAAAAAAAACATTGCACTTGTACTTCCATAGAAAATCCAGGAAGAGATCAAAGTTTGTGTATGTGTTTTTATTTTTGGCTGGCTCTTTTCTGTCCTTGAGCTGATGATGAGCTAAAATTAGAATGACAGGATGGGTTGCTGGGAACTAATCACTAATAAACTCTGGTTCTGTGCATTTAGCTCGCACTGTTATACCCTATGAATTGTGATATATCTTGCTTTTTTGTCATGTTTTTGTATTAGATGGCAAAACCTGAGGAAGGAACACAGTTTTTCTGTTTTGTCTCGTAAATGCTGAGAAACTGCCTGTCTTTGAATTCCTGGAAGGCATAGAATTTTGTAATAATTATAAAACTCTTTATTCTACATAACCACAAGCTAAGGGGAAGTTGTATCTTAGCCCTTGCTTTGAAACCCAACTTGGGGGGTGTGAGGGAGTAGAGGGTCAAGTTTTAGGATGAGGACAAAATGACTGATAATCATGAAAATTGTAGATGAAGTGTTATTAATATATGTTCTCCAGGAGTATATACAAATGAGGAATCTATTATGTTTATTGAAAACACAACTTTTATCATTGCATAAATAATTTATGCAGTTTAATGGTGAGCTTTTAATTTCCAATACCTGTGTGTTGAGAGTTACTAAGCCTGTATCTCTCCTACAAATCCCAAAGTAACCAAAGGACAGCTGCATTCAGAGCAGACCTTCCAGAAGCTTAAAAAATGTCAAACTTTATTGATGCCCTTTCCAGTTGTGTGGATCCTGCCAGCTTTGCTTCTGGATAGAAGTCAGATATAGCTGCCTGTAGAAGTAATGCAGAAATACATTACCAGTGTTTGTCTTTAATCCTCCCTGTGACCTGGACAGCTTATGAACAAACTGGGAAGACTAATTAAAATAATGCATTGAAAGCTGTCATTAGATATCAACACAGACTGAAGGAAGTGACACTTTCTTGATTCAAAAACAAAGCAAGTTGAGAATCAGAGTGAAAAATAAAAGCCTTTCATTAATTGGTCATTCCAGGGGATTAAAATGAGCTCACATTGGAAATGTTTGGAGAAATCTCAGTTTCCCATTCCTCCTTCTCATGCATTGTGAACACTATTATACAAGAACTGCAGGTAATATTGCCTCTAGGAAACAAATGGCTGACAGCTTTCCAAGCTAGCACAGGGTATCTCTTACACTGCTTCTGGCTGGTGAAGAAGACCAAAGTGTTTTTAAGAGCTCACAGAGATAGCACTGTTTTGATTTAGAATCAGCACAGAGTATGCCATTCCCTGCTTATCTACAACAAGCATCCGTTTTAAGATTACAGTACTTACTATAAACCTGCAAAAATGTGTTGACATGATTTAAGTTAAAGGGATACAGAGCTCACAGTGTGCTCACACGGGATGCTGCTCCCACCAAAGTCAAAAGCAAAGCTTGTGACTTCATATATGTGAAAGATTCAGTCCCAGCTTCTGAAACAATATAATGTAAAGAAAAGGGAGAGAATATAGGGCTGTGTAATAGCCTGAAAAAGGGCTGTTTGAGGTGCTGAATTAAGTTCCTAAGAACAAAGTGTCAACCTCTGACCTTGGCCAGCCAGTCAGCTGTTTGTCTGGAGGTAAGGAGTTCTTATCTGGGTTAAAGTCAGTGGAGCCTTTTACCCTACCACCCCTTTTGAGCTTTTTGAGGAAAAGGAAATGCGGATGTCAGGGTTCAGCTCTGTGGCCTCCATAGTGATGTGAAAGTAGGCACATCATGATGCAGTTTGACTGTGAGAGAACATACATAAAATAAGATGATCCACAGTCACCAACCTCTTGAGATTTAAATTTAAGATTAAATTTAATAGCAGTTAAGTCTGGTGATTCATCTGTATTATTCCTTTAAAATAACGACTGTATTACAGTTCCATATCTATATTTAACATTTCCATTTTGTAATCTTGAGTACCAAGAAGTCAGCTGGGAGTGCAAGGAAAATTTCTCAAAGAAACTGTGTTCACCTCTTTTGGAGTGTTGTAGGAACATTGGAGGAATTTAGTAGCACCTTTCAATCAATGCAGAAATAATCATCTTAGTGCGATCAAATCTGATTATGTACATTTGTATTCTTGTGTGATTTGAGAATATCTGCAGATATGTTTTTGTAGGAGATATAGGTAAACAGTAAAGTGCCCTTTGTTAAAAGGCTGTGTAGTTTTCATGGATCAGTTTCGGTGAGATTAAACAGGAAGGTGCTAGCAGATACTACCTGTCAGTTCTAGTTTATTACATAAATATGCACTGTACAGAGAAAATAGAAATGATAGTTCCCATATTTTTCTTTCTTCAGACTTAATGCCTAATGATATTGAAAGTAAAATCTCCCCAAAATGCACTGTAACCTTTTTCCAGTTCACAGCTGAGTAATTTGTTGTCCTCCCAGCCAGGCCTACACAAGCTACCTAGTTATGTGTTGTTTATCTCTTGGACTGAATTCCATGTGAGCCTTAAATCCCTCTTGTCTTTTTCCTCTTGTGATGCTCCATGAATACTGATGCAACTTGAGAGAAGAACTGACAAAGTAGTGCCTTCTGGTAGCTTGGTAGGGTGCTGCAGATCAATCTCTGTGTCAGATATCAATGTTGCACCCAGGTACAACATTTGCTTGTTATTCCCTTTTTGTTGAAGTTGATAGTAATGGCTGCTCCTTAGCTTTCAAAACCTCCAATGTCTCA
>JAAGNO010010895.1:0-24932 GCA_033439905.1 Ceryle rudis
ACTTAGTGACATGCTCTAGCTAGGTGGTGTGGTGTCAGGTCTTAGGCTGGACTTGATGATCTCAAAGGTCTATTCCATCCTCTATGATAATTCTGTAACCCCTTCAACCTGACTACTCTTTGAATGTTACAGTGGTATACAGCTGAGAGAAAGGAGATCTATACCATATTAGCTAACTGACCTCCTGTACGTGTCTAGTAACTGTTTATGTAACAACTTTAAAGTAGCACTAGTGAGAATGGCTCCTTGTGTTGGATCAGTTGAATGTAGAGGAAGACAGAAGGAACCTGAGAGGATATGAGAGGCATGGGAAGGAATCCAGAGGAGAGCCAGGGAGAAGACTGAACTGGTGAAGGAAAATTTATGAAGCACCGAGAACCTAATTATTCTTTGTTAAGCTGGAACCAAAGAGTTGTAGTGAATGCAATTAAATCCAGTTGGTGGCTGGTCACAAGTGGTGTTCTCCAGTGCTCAGTATTTGGGCCAGTTCTACTTAAAATCTTTATAAAATACTAGCTGCGGCATAAACACTTGAATCTTTGCCCACTGTTTTCTAAATTCCCACACATCAGCTTGCTTGCATCAGTAGGATTTTCTTGCTGTGTTATGACAACAGAGCTTGAGCTCCTTACTAGGGAAATGAAGAGGCACTGTTTTGTGCCCCGTTGCCAATTTCTATTCTCAGTACCAAGGAGTGCCCAAGATCTCCCTGAAGACTGCAGTTTCTTTAACATCAGTACCTGTTGATACCTGGATGGAAGGAAGGAAGGCACAGATGCAAGGAAGGGATTCCCATTTTAATCTTTGGTCTTGCCTGTTAATGGTGTTCATAGTTGCTCCCCACAGAATGTGCGCTTGATGTGACCTACAGCTCTAGGATTTTAATGGTGCTGTGTGAATGTCAGGTGTCCAAAGCAAAGCAATCTTGGATGTGGCAAGTGGTGACATGAGAGAGAAAAATCCAGGTTCTGTTGGCGTTGTAGTAGGTGGTAGTCTTTAGATGCTGAAAGGTGTTGAACAGACTGCTCGTGTATTTCAGATAAGGTAGTTCTTCTTTCTGATAGCTTTTCAAATGAATTCCTTCAGGAGAGTGATCTCTCCTGGCCTCAGTTCCTATAATTATACTTTTTTTTTTTTTTTAATAATGTTGACTTAACATGATTGAATAGAGAGCATGCTTTTAAGGTTTGTGGTAATCCAGGTTTAGGAACATTATGTCATTCATCTGCAGGACAATGTCTGAATCAGAATAGTCCTGATAAATCAGCTAGTTTGAAAACTTGCAGTTGAATTTCAGTGACTAAAAGTGTGAAGAGTTGGGCTTGCACAAAAAAGAAATGGAAAATAACCAACACTATTCCAGAAAAGTGTTTGGAGAATAATGATACCACAATGTCAATATAGATCAACTCTATAATAGTGCTGCAAAAAGAAGACATTCTTTTTGTGGGATGTGTTAGCAAGAGACATATACAGCAAGATAGATAATTTTCCTCCGTTCCTGTTACTGAAGAGGACTCTGCTGGATGCTGTCTCTAGGTTTGGACATTGCGTTTTTAGAAAGATATTGATAAATTTGAGGGAAGCTAGTAGAAGGCAGTGAGAATAGTATTAGGGAAAAAAAAAAGACTTATGAGGAAAGATTAATAGAATTAGGTTTGCTCAGTCTAGAAGAGTGGAGATGAGTGAGGGATTTAGTCAATCTTCAGATGAAGAACAGGTTGTCAAAGAGAGATGTGCTCTGCACTGACAAGAAAAATGCAGACAAATATGCTTGTGAAAAATAGTAGTGGGTTTATGTTTGAGGAACGTGAAGCTGAAACTCTCTGTTAGGCCTTAATAATCTTTGCGTCTGTCAATACGCACAGCTAGCTTTATTTTTTTTTTAATTACATTTAAAAGGAAAAAGTAATAAATTAGGACCAGTTCTTCATCCTCTGTGCATTTGCAATATCTCTAGTCCAATTTAATCACTGCCACATTTTTTACTTAAAATATCTGAACATTTAATGTCTTAACCCTTGGCTTCCTCTTTCAGATTTCCATTTGCTGTTGGAAATGTTGCCAGCGTCTGAGATCAATCCAAGCTAATTTGCTTAGTAGTACATCAGTGGGTTAGCATTAATCCGTACTAACATAACATGGTTTATAGCAACTAAGTTCACCTCTGTAGGGCTCACTTCTTCCTCTGTGTCTAAATTCTTTGTTAGCTGTTATCCATTAAACAAGAACAAAATTGTAGCTCCTACTGTTACTAGATGCTAGCAAAATAAGATGAGCTAGATCAGTTTTAAGCAGAAAGAAGTAACGAAAATTTCCTATTTTCCTCTGTGGCTAATACAAAGGCAATAGCAGTAGTGTGGAGGTTGTTAAGGGGAATTGAAGCAAAGAGCTCTCTTGCTCTGTAACACCGTAATACTGATGGGTGCAGACAGCTCTGACTGGAAAGAGTATTGTAGCTACACATCCCCCACAGTTGTTTACAGGGAGTCCTGCTTTTGTTCTCTATCTGATTGAAACTTCCTCTCCTGTGTCCGTCAATTGCAGTTGTATAACCTCGGTATTTTAATCAAGCAACCGAGAGAGAAATGCAGTCCCCTTCCTGGGCAGGGTGGAAGCAGGACAGCAGGTGTGGCTTGTCCTCCACTGCTTCAAGTGGCACGAGAGTGGCTGCTCTTCCCGCCGTCTGGGGGTGCTCAGGGCCACCACAGCCTCCTGCAGGCCGCAAGGTAAAGGTAAATCTAAAATGGAAGCTGGTTTCAAGCTGAAGAAGTTCTAGCCTTCTGCCAGTGGGTAAAATACTGGCGGCACTGGGATGGGGAAAAGAGAACTGGAAGTTGCTGGGTTTTCTCCTCTGAAAGCCATTTCTTGGGCCTGCTTTGCTTATCCAAAAGGTGAAATGGTGGGAAAAACTTCAGAGCAAGGAGAAGGGCTTAGAAAATGGCTGTCCTCACTCTGACTTTGTCTTTGGGTCATGGAGGGTGTAGAAGAGGAGAGGGAAGCTTGGTCTTGGCCTTTTCCCTTGCTTCATCCACTCATATATATCCTTCGTGTACTGGCTGAGGAGAGGATGAATGCTAATGGCCTGTTGGTTCCTTTTCCTCCTTTATGCTCAAGTGGAGGGGATATCACTAAGCAGACTTTTGTATACAGGGACCTTAAAAGTGGCTTTTAGTTTGAGAGGATGACAGATATTTGATAGACCTCCATGAGATTTTTTTTTTTTTTTTTTTCAGTGAAAGGGCAAATTGCTTATGAGAGGAGAAGGGAAGGAAGGGAAGCAGGAATGTTTTTCACCCAGGTGATGTAGACAAGGTGCAGCTGAGAAGGAAAGAAGACAATGCTAGAATGGGAGATTGTGGTTACAGCTTTTGCATTGTCCTTTTTATTTTTTGGTCACTTTCCTTTAAAGAGCAGGTTTGTGTGGTGGAATGCAGAAACACTATGGTACCAGGGAATATTTATCACCGGTTTGTGCCATTTTCAATGTAAAATGTAGAATCATTAAAATGTAAAAATAAAAGCCCAATTAGCTTATCAGTATACATCAGTACTTGGAAGATTCAGTATTGTTTGTTTATTTTTTAATTTGGCAAACTCTCCTTTAAAATACATTACTCTTTCCTTTGGAGCAGAGGCTGTAAGCCATCCATTTTGGTGTAAAATAACTGTAAGCAAACCCTTTTATGGAGCAGCAGCAGCTAAATAGCTGTTGTAGTTATCTTCCAAACCTTCCAGTCGGTGAAGAAGTTTGAATCAGTTATGCCTACTTTGTTTTGAATATCAGTTTGTTGTTTGGCTGCTTAAAAATTGTATGATAATACTAGTATTGAAACAGCAACAAATAATTGAAAAGAAGGGTTCAAGTATATTCTCCTTTACATGCTGAAACAAGTGACCTCCCTACCTAGCAGATAAAGTCAGAGCCAGTAAGAGAAGAGTTCCAGAAGCTGGAGTGAGGTCATAAATACTTGTTTTTTTCTAAAAGCTTGTTTTAATATATTCACGTTATACTATGTAGCCAAGTCTTATCTATTAGGAAAGCATGTTTTAATCTCTTCTTTGAGGTCTTCTGTGGTTTGTTTGATAGGACATTGGACTGGGAAATAGCTGTTGGGAGCGAGATGCATTTGCAGGGCAAATAGAGGTGCCTTTTTTTTTTTTTTTTTTTTTTTAAGAGTCCTGTTTATAGTTTAATAAGGAAGCAGAAAAGAAGGAATTTGTCATCTGGCACAGTGACAATTGATTAGTCCTGTTTCAATGTAAGGGTGGTATATATCTAGTGTCTACATGAAGGGCTACCTCATCTTTGGGCATTGTGGACTCGCACTGTTGCGTGCTTTGTTGTGTATTGTATAGCTGAGGCATACGTTAAAGGTTAATGCTTAGTGAGATACTCTGTCAGGTCTTAAGACAGCAAAACAAAGAACTTGTTTCTTTGCTTTGCAAACTAACTGATTGGCGGGTGGCTGCTTTGATCTGGTGTTTCATGGACCTCTGCTGGAGAAGCTCTTTACACTAGTGAGTCTTTACTGCATTCCTGCTGATTTCACTGAGCCAAAACCTCCCTAGGCAGGCTTTGGGGCTTATTCTGCAGAGTTAATCCAATTCTGAAGTGGATTATCAATATCAAATCTCCTTAACTTTAGGCATGCACAGCAATGCATGACACTTGCATATATGTTTTCCTGTTGGAGATTCCTGTCTTCATGCAAGATATTTGTGGTTTTCAGCAGTAATTGTGGTTACTGTCAGTAATGGTTACCAACAGTGTGCTTGTATGTTTATCAGCAACAGTACTGGTTATGGTCATGATTTGGCTAGAAAAATTCAGCTTGTAGCAGGTGAATAATGAGGATTTTATAGGGTAGTTTTTAATAAAAGTACTGAGTTTAAACCACTGCTACTACAGCATATTACTGCACTGTATCTGAGTTCAGTGTCAGGTACTTGTGTGGAATGTGAAGGTTCACCCAGGCGTTCAGAAAGATCTCCTTTCTAAGGATTTGCAATAACATAAACAATTTGGAAGCCAGTTGTTGTAGCAGTAATATAAATGTGTGTTGTACATGCCTAGAGTCAGAAGATCACCCATCAGTGAGCGTTGTACATTTTGGGGGCCACTGCAAAGAAGTATAATGTAACCATCTTTTCTCATCTGTTACTAAAGATGATCAGGAGGTTTCAGGCGCTTTTTGCATAAGCATTTGTTATAGGCTTCTTAATGTTTAAAATAAATCCAAGTGTTCTTGTTTCCTTATTTTGTTTTGCAATAAATTAGACATTACTCTTACTGTTTTATCTGTATTTTGCACACTGTTACTGTTATGCAGAATAACAGCCTACTAAGAAAATCTTTCTTGAGAGAACTTCAGAAAATCAAATTTTGCTTTAAGAAAGCCAGACCTCTTAACAGATCAAAACCTGAGAATTATTTTATTCTTGAGGAGCCTAATTTGAAAGAATATTAAATGGTTCTGTTAAAAAAGTACTAAACCCACAAATCCTGGCAGATCAGAATGAATACGCTAGGTAAAATTTTTATTTAATTTACTTTAAAAGTATTGTATGCAAAGTAGCATGACACAGGCTACACAGAAAAGCCCAGAAGAGTGGAAAAGTTATGGGTAGGACCCAGGCCATCAGGTATCACTTGCCTGAGGATCAGCTTTATCAGTGAGGATAATGTGATTATCCCAAGATGTTGGATCGAAGGACTGTATTATATCCTAAGAAAGGACCACTCCTGTAGACTGTTTAGAACTCGTGATGGGACAACACAGACGGTCTGAGGTGGTGAGGTCAGTCTGTGGGGCTTCCGTAGCTCCTTAAGATTCTGCCAGTTCCACACAGGGCAGTGTGGCAAGGAGGTGGAGTTAAGGAGAGGTTGGCAGCCTTAAGACTGTTGCACAAGCTGCAGTATGAAGTCATTACAGAGCAAAAACTGTGTGGAGGGTATGGGAATGCTATAGGGTGACTGCCATAAAGGGACTTCCCCTGTAGCATACCTGCAGGCTTGGGAAGACTTACTGAGGGGTAGTGTAAGAACCTGGAGAGACAAAAGACCCAACACCTGCAAGGGCAGACTCACTAAACACCTTATGTCTTTTTTCAGGAGCAAATACCCAGCTGTTCACACCTCGTATGGGGAACAGTATTGTCAGGTACAGGCTGAATTCTGCTCAACAGTGTCTCTGGGTGAATCTGAAAAACTCCACTGAGATCGACTTTGCCCAACTTGCTTGCCTGCAGCCTTCTATACCACGGTCCTTAAGAAGCACTGCTGCTTGAGCTGTTTCCAAGAGCTGCAAAATGTGTCAGTTGTCCAGTCAGCTGAGGGAGAAGCATTAGAGGAATAGATTGCTGGATCAGGGTATGTTCAGGAGAAACAATAGCCAGGAAATACCTAACTGCATAGCTTTTGAGAATGCTAAAAGTGGAAACTGTGGACTTCCCTGTCGGGGCACTGGGACCACTTATGAGTAACAGGTCTCTCGCAAGAAATCCCATCTTGACATTATTGGTTTTCCTCTGAGCAAGCACAGTGAAGTCAAGATAACAATTAGAGCAGCTCACCTTTTCTTCAAGAGCGAGAGAGAGAGAGGGATTTCCTTCCCAGAGAAGGGACTATTTTGCAAAATGTCATAATGAAGAATTCATAAAGGTGATGGCTCTCAGTTGACCTCAGTTGCACAGTGGTTAAGCTGTGGATGCCTGTGTCAAGCTTCCTTGTCAAAACTGTTTGTGCCAGGCTTTTTGCCAGAAGCAAGGACATAAACTAACATCCAGGAAAATACCCTCTGTTTAACAGAACAGCTTCTCTCCTTTCCCTTTTTTTTTTTTTTTTTTTTTTTTTTTTTCCTAGCAGACTCTTTCCTTCATTGTTTGATGAACAAGAGATATCAGCCAGTTTTGAAGAAATTGTGTAAAAACTGTGTGCTGATATTTCTAAGCCATGATCTCATCTGTGAAGAATGAGAGCAAGATAAAACTATGAAAGCCAGCTTTTAAAATGAGAATAACAAATCTTCAGTCATGGCTAAACTGCTTAGTGTACTTTTTTCAACATTATGAAGGTGCAAGAAAAAGCAAAACAAACTGGTTTAACTCTTTCCCTTTGTGGAATGATCTCAATATGGGTCTCAAGCCTTCCACTGAATGCACAGGATCTTTTTCACCAGAAAATAACAACTTAAGGATGTTGTTTAGATATAGTGGACTCATTGTGACTCTTCCACCCACACAGTATTCAATGGGGATGCTATTTAATTTCCACAGTGCTAAATGTTAAAGATAAAAGGTTATTTTGCTTTCCTTTACAATATGCACCTCTACATAACAATAAGTACCAGGGATTTGTTTCTAGAATTGCTATCTACTCCTCTTTCATCTCCAGTTTAGGATATATGAGTAGATTCTGAATTGTACAGCAGGGTAAATTTAGTCTTCAGTCTTAAAACAATGAGATAAAAACCGAAAAGCATTCTGGTGTAAGAAGATTTTATTTACAATACCAACATCTACTCTTTGTATTGCTGCTCAGGAGTAAACTGCATTTGACTCTTAAATCTCCAGTATAATTTACTGCAGTCTGTATTTTGAAATTTATCTTTGTCTAACATTGTGGCTTTCCATGGTTGAACGATGTGAGGAAAGGCTTCTATTCGGCTACGGGTGAGATGAGATACAGCAGTGCTAATCTCTAGCACATGTGAAAAATGGAGGTAATGAACTCAGAGAACAGAAAGTCCAGATACTGGCAGGCAGCTTCTGTGTCAGCAGCTGCTGGAACAAAAAATGAATGATAATCATTGCAAGCCTTTTGAGGGTGTCTGAGGGTCACGGGAAGGGGTTAACAGCATCCATGCATATGTGTCCATAGACTGTGCTCTGCACATCAGATCAGATATTTATGAATGAAGGTCAGTTGTGCCTCTTTCAGGGGGCTGTCCCCTAACTGTTTACAAAATACTGTTTGAAAAAGAACACAGCCACGTTGAGTTACAATCTGACATCTCTAATGTGTCAGAAATGTGACATAATGGATAATGCCTCAGTGTTGATGGGGTTCAGCCTGGCTCCCCAGTTGAGCCTCAAGTGCTATTAATAGTAACACACTGAGTCATAGAAGCAAGAATGTCAGACTGCCTGGGCTGTGCTTCTCTTACACGTTAGACTGCTAACAATAGAAAGCCAGCCTAGATTTGTTAGAAAAACTACTTTTTTTCTATGTGTGTGCCTGAATCTCTGTCTCTCTTTTTCTCTCTCTGTTATTTATTTATCAAAGAATGTCACTGAATAAGAGAGATCTTTCAGTGAGACAGACCATCCTGTTTCATTTCTTTCTGTTGTTCTGGGTGGCATTTATGCAAAACATTTAGAATTTATTTACTGCAAATATTTTTAACACTGCATGTGTGCTCAGATTTTTTTTCCAGCAGGTATCAGCCATCTGCTGCTCTGTCTGGCTGCTGATACCTACAGATTGTTTCTTTGTATTACTTTCTCTCTCACTACGTATAGCGGCATTAAGAAGGAATTCCCTTGTGGGGGTACGAGCTCCAGTTCAAGTCCAGCTCTCAGAAAACAGGGGTTCCTTTGACTCTGGGCTAAACATTGCTTTTACTTTAGGATGCAGTATAAATGTACTTGCACCTCCATCACGTAACCTAAAGCACATTTGCACTGAGTTATGGTCAAGTTGAAGCTAAAGCCCAAAGAATGTGCCCATAATATCTTGATATTTAACCCAGTTCTCTACTACTGAGGTCACCTCTGTCTTTGGCAAGTCAATTAATTTCCCTTTGTAATTTTCTCCACCTCTAAACCATAAATACTAAAAATTACTGTCCAAGCAAAGGCACGATGGCGTAGGTTTGTCTTGTTGAAGTCACTGGTAGCTAGCTAAAGTGAGGAATGAAGTCCTTTATAAATAAGGAAAAAGTGGCATATAGTAGTAGTGGTAGAGGATCCCCAGACTCTTGATACTGGCACTATATATCTGTTAAAAGTAATGCATGTTAAGTGGTTTTTAAGGGGAATTCCTGGTTTTGATTAATCATATTTCCAAGCTTTTTTTCGTAACTGTGAATAAAAGTATGCTTATAAAAGAAAAGCTTTGCTTCTCACCTGACTCTGAACTGTATCTTTTAATAGAAAACAGAAATATTCTGAATCTTGCTATAAGATGATGAGACTTGGCAATATTGTAGAGAGTTGGTTGGTTTGATTGTTAACATCAGCTTACCTTTCCCAGGTAGAGTTTAGGGCCTGGAAAAACATAAAATGGAAGGTTGGTTTGATGCCCAGGTACAGCACTGGTGCTTTTTCTTGCTGGGGGTGTATTGGGGGGTGAAATTCCTGTGTAAGTGCTGCTGTTTCAGTATGCTACTCTCTTCTCAGTTCCATAAGTACTTATGGCTATCATCTCAAAAAGAGTAACGTAAGAGAAATAGTAGTTTACAAATATTAGGTATTTCAGAATACAGTGCTTACCTTGACTTGCATCAAACATTTTTTTTTTGTCTGTGTACTCCCTGGCTGTGCTTCTAAACACAGGTTCTCACTGAGCAGTGACAGCTATTTTTTTATTATTATTATTATTATTGTCATTTCAAGGTAGTGAATAGAGTTGATATTCCCAGCTTGCATGGATTGTATGTTACTCTCATCTGTACTATGGTCAGAAGGCATCGAGAGGCACGTTTTGTGATCTAGTAATGGGCATTTGGTAACAGCTTTAAAGTAAAACCAGGAGTGGATATGCAGTGCTCACCCCAGAAAAGCCACCGTGCCACAGCCTGCCTCAGCATTTGCTTGTGTTCATCTTGTATTCCTCTCTTGATCCTGGCTCAGTTTACGTAAATAAAATTGTAGGAAACTCATAAATATGATTTTAGCTTTCTGTGTGTGTTTGAACAGCTCTCCTGTTCCCTCTCACATCTTCTCACTTGCAGTCTTTTTCCAGTCATTCAAGAGCAAATTACATCGCCAGCTCAGTTCTGCGAGGGCAGAGGAATGCAAGGTGGTGTCAGTGGCTGGAAATTAGGGACGGTGGAATTCGGCATTTGTTCCACAGCAGCAGCTGTAACTGGTCGTTTCAGCACGAGGGGCAGAGTCCGCAAGCAGGGTATGAGCTGCCATTAGCCGTAGGAAAGACCACAGTGGAAGAAGATAAGAGGCACAAGAAGAAAAGAGACGGTGACAAGCAATTGGACCTGATCAGATCTTGTGGGAAATCTGACCCAGGAAGATAATTACCTGGAATAAGCAACCTTTTTATTTCTTTCTTAAATCCACCTTAGCCAAATACTGCTGGAAAAGACATTGTGTTTAAATTACTTCAGCTAATTCTTTCTGCTTCTACTAAGAAGAACATTTGTTTGCCATGGTGAAAGAAAAAGGTAATTATGTTTATTGATAGACTGGAGCTGAAATGACCTAATGTGCCAGCCATCATTATCAGAGGTTTAAACCTTTGAATTTAAAATGAAGCATGCTTTTATTGACAGTTGCTGTTTTCATTTCTCTAAAAGTGACGTGCCAAAACCTGCAGTGGATTGCATCGATTATCTTTGTACCTGTTTTAATAAGGAGCACACCTCATTTAGAGGGTTTGCACAGCTGGGTTCCTTCTGTGTCTACATCTAATCTTTTTTTCAAGTGATTTAACCCAAGTTTGCTGTTGACTGTTTTTTTTTAACTGTATTTGCTACAGTTCAAAGAGCTGTGATTACCAAAGCTGTTAGCTTAAAATTTTAAGGATAAACATTGATATATTCAGCAAGTCTGGACTTGAGAGGGTCATATTTTGCTTTTTAATAAAAAAAAAAAAAAGGTTGTGCATAATATTTGAATTATGCAGCAGTAAATTAGATATCAGTTTCAGTAACCTATAAATAATATTTTAAGCCTCCTACTGAAGCATTTACTAGTCAAAGAATTTAGTAGAGGTTGTGGGGTCTTTCCTTGCAGCAATAGTGGTCTGTATAATTTATTTCATTATGGAGATGTGACTTACACTCTAAATTGTATTTGAGTAGTGGATGTGGTTTTGGAGCATTACTTTATCACAGATAGATTCAGACAATCTCTGTTTTCTGAAGAGGATCATCTGTGTTCTTTACTTTTGAGTTCTCTGTAAAAGATAATGTGGGACAAATTCAAACTAGGGAAGAAATGTAAATAAGAACTACTAATACTGAGCAAGCAAGGGTGAGCAGTTTTTTAGCTCTGAGCACCCACATTAAGATTTTTTTTTTTTTTTAATTCTGTGAACAAAATCAATCAAGTGAATTTAGCTTCATAGATACTTAGATGGAAGAGAGCAGGACAAACGCCTCGGTAGCCTGCCATAGTGTGTCAGAGATATCAAGAGAGTTACAGTCATAACCATTATACAGTCCACTGAATATTTTTTTTTTGATGAAAAGCTGCAGCCCAGAATAAACAGTATTGGCTATTTAGCAGAATTTGGATCCATTACTTCAGATGTACAGGATTGTTTTACGTCAGTGGTGAACTGTTGACCTGCTACCAGTATCAGTGAGCCATACCAGGGATGATTTAAGTAGCAGTTTCACCCCAATTCCTTGAAACTGCAAGTTTTGATTCATTGAATCACCTATGCCACTTATCTTTTCAGAAAAGTAAGTGTATTACCATGCAGCTTATCATAATTGTTGCTTGTTTTCTAAGATGCATTTAAAAATTGGGCTGCTTGTTTTCTTGAAGTGCACATAAAATCTGTGTATCCTTCTTAGCTGTGCATTCAGGTTTTGATGCTTTGATATATTTCTGGTCCCCACCCAGCTGATACTCCGTTGATTGGGCTCCCGGTGTTACATGGGGCTGTACCTTAAGGGGTAATCTGCAAATACAATTTTAGCATCTTAACACCATGAAAGATGTCACAAACCTGCAAGAAAATTAAACCAAACCTGTCATTTCTATGAGGGGGAGGAAATCTCCTAGAATAGTGGGGAAAGTTGACAAATGGTTGAAAATGTGCAAGAGACTTGTGTTTAAGTTGCTTCCTTTCCCCCTCCCCACCAAGTTTAGCGCATTATTTACAATGGCTATTAATACTGATGTTGTCTATAAACATTTTTGGGTTGGTTTTCATTTTTCTATTCACAGAGATAATGAACTAAAATAACTAAATGCCATTTTAATTTTTTTTTCACTTACCGATATTCCGTATCTCATGACTGCGGGAGAGAGAAAGGGGAGTATCTGTTGAGTGTTTTGCTTTTCTGTCTTATTACTTTCAGATATTTCTCTGACAAAGGTGATTTTTTTTTTTTTTTTTCTCCATTATTTCTCTTGTTTCTTCCTTGTTTTGGTTTGTGGTTTGGGTTTATCTCTTTGTTAGTATTTGGTTTTGGTTTTGTTATTTTCTTTGTTTGTTTTTCCTTTGTATTTCTCTCTTTAGTCAGAAGGTCAGGAGTTACTGCTACTTTGAAGCTGCTACAAATAACCCTCTAGAGTGATACTCTTTCAAAATGCAGGCCAGTACATTACAGCTGGTACCCTCTCTTCCAGCCACTGCTTGAATTGCTGTTTGGACAAGCTGAAAATGCATTCAGTCCAGTGTCATTTCATAAGCATGTTAACTAGGCACTGGAGGGGCTGGTTTCAACTAGAAAAACGCTATTCCAATTCACTGAATTGCAAAATGGTTAGTAACAGTTTTTAGCAAATTAGCATGCTTCATTATGCTCATATTGTAGAATGATTCCAGTGTCTGCCTGGTTAGTTCATACACAAAAAAAATCCTGAGGCCAGGGTGTTTTCTGCTGACACCAAATGGCGCCTTCTAAATTACGTCTGACTGATACCACGTTTTCATGTCTCTGACCGTGTACTTATCTATTTCCAATTATGAGCCCTTATTATCTAGTTACTCGGCTAAATTATTGTTGTTGTGTTGCACCCAAGGGCAACTTTGTCTCTTAATATCCTTTAACAGAAAGTAAGTTTACGTATGCACGTGTATGTCTTGTTGTTACGTCTCTTCTGCAATTTAAAAATCCATATTGAATAACCCTCATTCTTAGCGCTTCTATGCTGAGGTCGATGTGTGAGTTGTGAGCCTGCTAGCCATGTTGCTGTGTCATGTAAGTGTTGTAGCTTCATTTTTACCTCCATTAGTTTATGTAAGCTGAGGATTTAGCCTTGATTCTTGATTTCTTGGCCAGCTGATGACCATCCTAGCATTCACCTGCGAGTCTGTGAAAGCATATTGGGAATCAGCTTTGTACCTGATGAGATTTTAGATTGGATCATAAATGGGCAAACCGGTGAAAGTGGATTATTATCTATTCAAGCAAAATTTCTTCATGCTTGGAAAGACAAGAGGAGAAAAGAGGAAGGCTTGAAGATATTTTGGATTAAGGAGGCAGGGACAGAGGTTTTACGATTTCTCTTCTTCATGTCCTGATTCTGTTGAAGGGTAGGTGCTGGCACCTACTGGGTACCAAGTTGCAGTAAACTAGATCGAGTTTGCATGTTCTCACAACTGTCTCTGTGGGTATTCAGTTGGTTCTGACTTTGCCAGTAAGCGACACAGAAGATGTAGTTCACCAAAAGGTTAACATTTCCTGTATAATTTGGCCTATGGTCTAGTCAGTCTTGCAGAGAGATTTACTTCTCTGTTGTCTTTTCTTCATGCTTTTGATACCGATACCCCTTCAGGTTATGACCAAGAGAACTGTTCTAATGGTTACAGTAGCTCCATTCTTGGCTTCTCTTCCATTCACATATCCTGAGAGCTACGAGTCTCCAAAGCAGCTTTTAGTTTTAACTTTTTATTTTGTTATAAATGGAACTTCTTTAGATGGGATTATCCTTGAAGAACATGCAAAAAATTCCCTGCGTGTTAATGTAAAGGTGTTCTCTACCTGGAATGGTGTCTCTCCAGTGAACTATTTGCAGTCTTAACATTTATTCCCAGTGTGAATCCAGAAAATGTTGAATAGTGAGATTTGGGTGCTGACACTGTCTCAGTGTCATGGTTGTTAATGAAGCATAGTCTTGATATAAACTCATGACTTTGGAACTTTTAACCCCAGATGACCTGGGAAAGTCTCCAAGTTTTTTGCTTTAGGAGCACATGACAAGATTATGCAATCACACTCTGTCAGGGCAACGACTCAGGAGCTTTATTTTCTTTTTGCTTCAGTTTACTTAGTTTTAAATGTAGTTCTGCTTGACAGTTTGGTTTTGGGGCTCAGTGTTTGGGGGTTTGTTTTGATTAAGTCAATGTGCTACCTTGTACAAGCCACAGAAAAGGCATTTTATAAATGTGCATAGTGGTAGTTGGTGGAAAAAAAAATACTCTTGTAGTTAAAGTACTCAACTATAGAACAGTTTCTGCATTAGAGACTCTTAAGGTGACCTTGGGAAGTAATTTGATCTCTCCTTGTGTTAATCTGTAAAATGAGGATAAGAACATTCCTCTTGTCTGCCATGATTATTTGAATTAGAGGTCTTTGGAGCAGAGGGTTTCTTTTACTTTGTTTCACAGCTATGACAAGGAAGTCTTAGTCTTGTGTTTTAACTACTTGTACAAGAAAAATTCCAGTGGTATGTGAGTATCTTCTAAACATCTTACTACTTTTTCAAGATGAAGTAACTGTAAAGGAATGATGTTTTTATTGGGAAATTTATGGTGTTGCTTGTTCTGTACTTTCTCTTTCTAAATTTATTCTTAATATTAGGTTTCACATTGCAGTTCTGGTGTGCAGCTCTGATACTGACAGAAACAAAAATAGCCAAGGAGATGCCAGCTCAGGCACTGCATGTTTGCTGGAGATTTTATTGTGTTTTTTTTTTTTTTTTAAATAGCACTTAGTTCACATGAGGGTACGAATATTCATATCCAAAGAGTCAGGCAAGCACAGTGTGCAGTCCTGCCATGCCTGATGGCTTCCTGTGTTTCCCAGTAGTGAAATTCCATACATTCTTTGCATCCTAACAGTGTGTAGGAGCCAGCTCTCTGAAGATATGATGGCAGCTACTTTATATTGAGAAATGGGAGATCTTTTGCTGTTGATCTCACTGGAGGGGAGGGCTTAGTGGTTATAGTCATTAAATTTGAGACCACAGAGTTCATGGGTTCAGGCAGTGGTAGAGGCAGTTAAGCTGTTCCTCCACCTGAAACACTGAGTGGTGTGGGCCAAACCCCCCAGTTCTGAGTAGGGAAGATTGAATCAATTAATTTATTGGCAATAATAAACTTTTAATTACTGCTTCTGATGTTAAAGATAAAGCAAGCAAACGCACACTTGGAGAAACACACCTCAGCTTCTCTCTGAAATTGTCTGCTTCCCCTTTCTGGTCTCCAGTCCCCATGCCACACATTATGTTCAGTACCTTTGGTGAGACGAGGGTGATGCAGGAGACTCAGGTCAGTGCATTGTTGTTCCTTTCATTTTGTTGCTCCTTTTTTCTTACTCAGTTATTTAACCAGGGGTTTGTGTGGCCACAGTCCTTCTAGAGTCATACCTCCCTCTGAGTCTCCTCTTTGTCTCTGCTTTGGCCAGCTGGTTTGCCTCAGCATCTCTCCTGCCCTGCTGGTCCTCCTGACCTGTTTCTTTCTTACTCATGCTTTGGTGCCTCTCCTCCCTTGGCATTTCCTTCTGCATATCTTTTGTTTTTCATCATCCCTGGTGCTCTGACATCTATCTTTCTTGCATTTCCTAATGAATGTCTGTTCCTTTCAACGTTTATTGCCTGGTTTTATGTATATGTTTTTGCAGAGGTGCTATGTGCTCCTCTGTTTCTGTTTTGATGTGCAGTGGATCCATTTTGTCCTTTGCTGAGCTGGTTGGAACCAACTGTGCCCAGCACAATGCAGTCCATGACCACCTCCTACACAAGTCGCCACTGCAGCACCCTTGCGACCAAAGACCTGCTGGTTTTGTTCAATACAAGAGAGTAGCCTGTCAGTTATATGGTTGGGTTTCTTGGACGAGAATTCAAAAGGCAAGGCTTTTGAAGATAGAGTCCTGGAATGGTGAAATTGTGTGTGTTTAGAATACATTAAGCTACATTTTTTCCAGAGGAGGTAGGAAAGAACTTGCAAGTTAGGATGATAATTTTGCCTGCCACTATAAGAGAGACAATTCTTTTCCCCTGGTATGCATTAATTTTTCCATAAAAAAGATCCGAATAGCACTAATCAAAATGTGCTGTGCCCTTTGGGTGGGAGAAGCCAGAGAACAGGATTTTGTTGTTTCTGGGGGCAATATATAACTAATTTAAAAAAGGATTAGTTAGAGTTGGTTTTCCACCTAGAGAACAGTCAGTATCCCCAAAAGGATGATTAATCCTTGCCTTCATTGAGCCTAGATAGCTTTCAGATTCACTAGGGATCTGGCTGAGAACACTGAGGCATTGTCTTAAGCCTATTCTGTTCAGCAGAGTATCTTGTTGAGTCTAATTGAATCACTGGGATTTAAAGCTAAGTAAGTGCTTCAGTGTTGTCTCAAAGTCAGACTCCATTTTTGGTGGCTTTGTGATGTTTTTGCAGCCAGGTCATATGTTTTACTAGTGGCGGTGATTTTTGTGTTGTGTATTATCTGTGTTGCTGTGTAAGAGACAACAATGAGAAAAACAATACTGGCTTTTATATGGGCTTGTTGTAAAGTGGTATAAACCCAGAAGTGACTGATGCCTTGTGTAACGCAGTCATGTATGTTGTCTGTTGTTCTGTTCCATATAGACAGGAAAACAGAAATAGGGAAGCTGCGGAGTCTCCTCAAAACTGCGAAGTGAGAAGTGAGTGCTAAAGTAAGGGTCAAACCAAGCAAATGCCAGTTATCCAGAAGGAAAATGTTGCTGTGTTTATCTATGTGAGAGCCTAATAGGCCAGGTTCTATAAATGGTGTCAGCTGGGTAGCTCTCTAATTCCCAGTGCTGTTAGCACCAGTTCAGTACCACAGATGTTAGTAAAATCTACATGGCAGTGTTGCAGAACTTTGCATTAGTTCAGGATCTGGTACAGGAGCAGGATTTAAAATTATATCAAATTAAAGAAGTGATCCAAATATAAATGCAGCCTTGCAGAACAGTGAGGGTTATCTTTTATTACTGCTGGATCAAACAGGAAGCAATAAATGGCTTGTCTGAAAAAGGCAATTGAGTTTGTGGGGTGTTTTTGCTTGTGGGGTGTTTTTGCTTGGTTTTGATGGGTTTTTTTGGCTTGAGGGTTTTTTTTCCTATCCAAAGGCATCTCAAAACAGGATTTCATGGATTTGAGAGCATCTACTTGTTATGCAGCAGTTGAAGTGCTAGCCAGAGGAATGGGCTATATTCAGGAGTACTCTATCAGTCATTAGTGCTTTCTCCAAGATTCTCCATTTACCACAGAGTGCTAATAGTTTAGATAGACTTTCAGAGCACACTGTTATTTAATGTTGAAATAACATACTGTAAGGAGTTGACTGCTACGCTGCAAATGGTTGTAAGGTCCATGTGCCAGCATAGGCAGTTTACCACAGGGCAGGGTCTCCAACATGTCTGGTGTATCAGTTCTGTACGATGCAAACTATCTTGGGAGTCTGGAGTCATATAAAGAGTTAAGTTGCTCATGAATGTGGCTGTCTAGTTTTAGTTTTTGAGGCTGTTTAGCTCAGTCCTTAGAAATCCCAAAAGTGAGGGCAGTACTCAATGACGGGCATTTACAAGATCCTTGATTGAAGGAGAGATTATCAGTATGGGAGGTAGAGCTTCCATGTGTTAAAAACAATGGCTGGAGACAGGTGTCTGTAAGGGTCTTATACAAAACCCTTGGGGAGATTACTGGTGGTAACTGAGGGGAGATTTTCACTACAGATTCTGATTTGTAAGGTCTTTCTGACAGGCCTCTTTCTGTGCAGACTTTGCCTTATTTTTCCTACACACATCAAACTGCAGTGGTGATACATCATTGTGAAGATACCAAAAGGTATCTGGGAGACCACTGTCTTAAATAGGTCAGCGGTCCTCCTCAGAGAATCTCATAGCAAACAGCAGGAGAATTGGGTTTTAAAATTAGCATTTTTATATTGACTTGCCTCAAAAGGGAATTTACATCCTTTTACTGTGTGGAATACTTCTGGCAGTGTCAAAAAAGGAAGCATGGGGGAACTCTGCTGCTCTTGACTGAAATCCCCGCGTGTGTTGCTGTTAAGGTAGCTGAGAGGCCTGTTGGACAATTGAGTGATACTGTGGATAACCACCAGTCATCAGCAAGCCAGAATTTCCACGCTGTCTGGAAAAAACAGTTGCTTTTTCTGCTAACTTCAGCAACTTCCTTTTGTTCAGCCTTGAGGATCCTTGAGGATTTCCAGTGAATAATTTGACACTTTTATTAATTATTTTGAGTAAAATTTTGATATAAACATCAAGTGATATGTATGACATGGTTGCTCAGAATATTCCTAGGAGCTCTTGAATTTCTAATTAACCCTGTCCTATCTTAGGAAAAAAAACCCCACCAAAATACTCTGAAATAGTGACTGTCTTGTGTATGGTGGCTGTGTTGATGGCATAACTCAAAATTATTTTACCACTTACAGTGCTGATAAACAGTTACTATATGTTACAGACTTGTGGATGTTAGGATGTTAGGAGTGAGAAACACATGCTTAGCATGATCCTCCAACCCTTCAATAAGGAGTTTTGAAGGGTGAGTTGATTGTCTCAAAATACTGTCACTTAGGAAAGTCAGTTGTGTAAGTAAATGTAGAGAACTGTTGCAGGTGTGATGAAGATCAGTAGCGCTGTTCTCAGAATATTAGATAAGACAGTCTGGGTTCACTGTCTTTTTATCACCTGATTTGCATCATGATCTGTTCCGTGAAAAATTGCTCTGTATAATGTAGAAATATGGCAGACTAAATTCACTTTATGCTTCTTCCCTCTGGTTTGCTAACCGCTAATCAGAAATCCATCTGGTAACAATCATGTTGAGTAATGCGGGTTTTGATTCAATGACTGGCATAGCTTAGTCAACATTTTCTTCAACATCATCTGTTTCACAGCACGTCTTAGCTTGCTGCATACTTCGTTTTAAGATTAGTGCCTTTTCATTACCGAAAATAGTTTTAAACCTGCCCGTTGCTTCCCCTGTTTGAGCTTAAAGCAGCTCCTGATCATACTCAGTTAACAAGCTGTTCATGACTCTTCTTTGAACAGATTATATTTTTTATTAAATGGTAGTTGCCATATAAGATATGTAACAAATATAAATGGAATAATTTTGTCAAGATGTTTTTATATATACAGTACAGATGCTGTAGAATGTGCTCTTGTTCATCTACCAAGTGACCAAAGGCAAAGATGCGTGTGGACAGACGTGGTGGAAGCTCAGTAAATGAAGGATAGTACTGCCGAGGGTTTAGAGAATCACAAATCCCTCTAAATAGCCTCTGATGTTTTTGTATTGAGAACAGCATCAGTAATACTGCTACAGCTTAACTGGACTGTAGTGCTGAGTTAGCAATAAGGTGTGTTTGTACCTGACAAACTGAGAAAGTGCTCGGGCTCCTCGTGGGTTTGAAGCAAGAGAAGAACATGCCAAGGTGCCCAGGTAGTCAGGAATAAGTGTCTATTGAAAACCAGTGAGACTGATGTTGTCAGTGAGGAACTGTGAAAAATATACACTAAAACTATAGAATATCAGTCTGCAGTGTAGTCAGTGAGTCCAGATGAGGTTATAACCCTTGAGTAAGTGGAACCAAAATTCTTACACTCAGTCACTGTCAAAAGCAAACTGGACCCATCAAGCACTTTTATTAAGAGCAGGTAAAATACAGATAAAATAAGCATATTTGCAGTTGTGTTCTAAAACTCTGCACTTCCTTCTGGATCTAAACCAGAACAGACATGTGCTATGCTATCCATCCAGACACGGCTTTCTCACATAATCCAGCCTTCCTTCCTGCTCTGCACTACTAGCTAAGCTTTAACTTTCATCCCACCAACACTCCAAAGAAAAAGGAGTGTGAGTTAACAGGAGGGAGAGATGCTGGTGCCTTGCCCTGTCAGGATGAATGTATTGGCCAGCTAGTTTGTCTTCATGTGTGTGTACCATGAGTCACCCTGATTAGGGCACTAGCTTCTCTACTGCCAAAAGGGATACTGCCCTGCAGCATTCTGATTGCTGCTGTGGTCCTATTTCACCTGCTGTTTTCAGCAGCAGGCTAATTGTAAAGGGCAAATAAGAAGACTTTTATGGAAAACATCAGAAAACACTTTGAAATTATGGCAAATAACCACAAGTTCAAGATAATTTTTTCTGCCTCTTCTAGGAGTAGCTGTTCTGGTTATATGTATGCAGCAGTAATAGTTTTTAAGGCAAATTGGCACACTGTAGGAGTAATACAGATAAGTTTACAGGAAGAGAGTGTTTTAAAATGATGCTTCAGATATAATGTGAATGGCAGTAGTATGAGCAAGCTACAGTCTAGGAGTTTGCCTTAGGCTTTTTCATACATGTGCAGGCGTGCAGCTCACTACTGTCTTTTTATGGGAGTGCCTCATTCTGGGGTATCCTGGAATTCCTGAAGATCCCTGTCTGATACCTGTGGCTAGTGACTACAGTACATTTTTTATCTGTCCCTGACAGCTGGGAGGTTCGATTTCAGTCTCAGTCACTGTTTGCTCACCTTAGCTGATAGGATTCTTCTAGATTTAAGATTCAAGAACCGAGTCTGCAGATAAGCAAAGTGACACTGCATTTTTCATCCCCTCTTTTTAATAGCTATTTCAGTAACTCCTCAAAGCTCCACTGTGCTGGGCTTCTACAAAAGAGGAATTCCTCAAGAGAATGCACAGGCTATAGACAGACAGGCTTTACAAACCAGAGGTTACAGATGTTCACCTCTGTGAGAAACACAAATGGCAGGAGAAAATTACTACTACTTCTCTCTTTACAAAGAGAGCTTAGAGAATAAGTGATACACCAGATCGGGTTCTTGAACTTGGTTCTCTGGTGTCTCCCTAATGTCTTTTATCCCAGAACAGCTGTTTTCACAGCATGCTGTCCTGTGCACAGTGCCTATGTGCCTACCACTGACCTGTTCCCAGGAAGCAGCTGCCCAGCTGGAGTAACAGTGCAGCCACCTGACAGCATCAGAGAGCATCAGAGGGAATTTTGGTTTTGAAACCTTCAAGTTTTGAACTCCAAATCCTGAAAAGTAATTTAAGAAAGTATGGCCCTCAAAGTCATCAGGTATTGCAGAGAGAGAGAGGTCAGAGAGCTGTGCTGTCTGTAAAAAAATTTGATTGTATTTACTGTCTTGGCAATTTCTAGCACATTTTACCTTTGTTCCTGGAAGGAGAAAGTAGTGAAGAAATTTAAAACAGGCTAGCAAAAAAACCATTCAATAGTTTCACACCATCCAATCTTTGCTTTATTTTTCCTTCTTAATAATTCCATCTTTAGCCAAGCGAGCAATTGAAAGCTAGCATTTCAGAGCATGCTGTCTGCATTAGGCCACTCTTAAGGTATAAAGGATATAACTGTGGAATCATGAGTGCCCATGCCCATACTGCTATGGGCACAGCGTAATTTCAGTGGTATGCAAAAGAGCCAAGAGGTTGCGGAGTTAGAAGTCACAGAAGTTGTATATCCTAGCATGAAGTTTGAACTTAAACCTGCTACAAGGTGGCTGGAATGAACGTAACTCACAAGTTTACTTGGGAACATAGGCATGACAATGTGAAAATGACAAAAATTATCTTTTAAAAGAACAGTAGCCCATATCTTCCTCCTGTTTGAATTTAGAGAAAGCTGTTTTTTAATTCTCTTTAGAGCAGAACTGAACCCAGCATATTTTGCTGTGATCTCTGCTTTGCAGCAGGCGTTTCCCAGCAGCTTCATTCTGACTTGCAATAAAAAGCCAAAGTATTCCGTGGCTTGCAGCAGAAATGTGCAGTCTTGCCAGTAAGAATCTGCAGCTAAGAGTCACTTAGCTTGAGTTTTTGATTTCCTAGCAGTTCTGTGGTCAGGGAGAGAATCAGTAGGGGAGGCTGAAATGTTTAGTTTCCTTCTTTTCTTTTATTCAACAACTGTTACTCTTCAGGTAGTTGCTGTAATTTCCATTTCTGAAGGGTTTGGTTTGAGTACTGAGGTCCTTATTCCAGCTGATGCAGCAAAACATAATTGCTATTCAGGCTTTGTATAAGGATCTGCTCTACATAAAGCACTGCCAGGACAGTATTAAAGTTTGCACAGTAAATTAATTCCTTCATTTTACTTCAGGTGCCTTAGGTTTTTCATATGACCATTTGCTTGTTACAGTCTTTTCTATCTCTTTTTCTTTTTAATGGTTTCTTTTTCTTTACAGATATAGAATTATTTGGAGATGTGTTGATAAAACGCAGTAGAGTATACTCTCAAGCTGGCAGAGGTGCTTTGAATTTCCATCAATATACTGCAGTTGCAAAATTTAATGAAATCAACATTGCATGATGCACAGGGGAATGTAAGGAATTTCAAAAATCATGGTAGTATATCTATGGAGTGATATTAGCACAAAGTAATACTACAGTGACAAAAACTGTCTTCCTCCTAGAGGAAGGTGCTATTGATTTTATATATTTAAATTTTTTTATTATTATTTTTACTTTTCTTTTTTCCCTTCTGAATTCAACAGTGTAATCCCGATTTACTGGTTGTCCCAGTCAGTGTACATGTTACTCTGAGCAAGCTGGATATTTAATGTGATGTTGGTCTCGCTGGAAAACCAAATAAGCTGAAGAAAGCATTAATTATTCATTTAAGCTGGTCTTGTAAACAAAAGTGGAAGTCTTGAAAAGTTTTTCTGTGTGTGTCTCATGTTATACACCTTTACTTGGCTCACCATGAAGGTGATCCATGAAGGATCTCATGTAAGTTCATTAATAAATTAAAAATAATGTCTTCAGACAGCACCCAGCAATATTGGGAGTTAACTGTTATAAAGCACCCCAAAACTCTGGAAGAGTTGAATTGATGATCTTTTATAATTAGTCTCTGCAAAATTGTAAAGAATGGTAACTTAGACTTCTATAAGTACTATAACATTCATAGCTAATACTGAAAAGTGCTGAAGGAATAAAAATAAGACTAAATATTCAAAGAAAGCGTTTGTTTGATCTGTATGCCTGCTTCCAGCATCCCTTTTTTCAAGTGTAGACGCTGCACTAGTTTAACTAGAGGCAGTTCAAAAAAACCAGTTGACTTGGTAGCCCGGGTACTTTTGCTGGAATGGCATTTGTTTGAAACTAGGCCCATCGCATTAGTAGGTGTTTGCACCTTGCTGACATGTGCTAGACTGATAGATACTTGTGTTTAGTCTTACACAAATAGTTCCATGCACCTCATTATCCTGGTTAGACTAAACTGATAAAAATCACGTCAGATTAAGTCAAGATGTGATTTTTGTATGTAGACAAGTATCAGTTCACATCAGTATGTTGGAACGGGTGACTGACTTCTGTTTATGTTACACTACCCATGCAGTTATGGTATGAAGACAACCATGAGTCCCAGTACTGAACCAAGAATGTGTTGCTCTGGTAGCATCTCTCCCTCAGAGAGTTGTTCATTTATGTCCTTTTAATTTCCAAGATAGTCATAGTGTTAATGTATTTGGATTTGAAACTTCATTAAAGGCAATGTAACTCCTCAAGTTAGTGTTTGTCCATTCAAGACACAAAGAAACTAAAATATTCAGATAACCTAATTTTCAGCTGACAGGTTACAGGCTCTGAGACTCAGCTGAACCTCACTGTCTGACTAAACTCCTTTAGAGTTAAGTTTGTGCCACCCAAAGAGACCATATATTTGTTGTGGAGCAGGGGTTGAAACCTGGGTTATCCAGATCTCAAATCCAGATCCATTAATTTAGGATCTGGATCATATAATGTCATTAATTATACTGGCCGAAGTCTCTTATTGTCTTGGTCATGATACAGAGTTGCCTTATTGCACCATCGCTGCTGTTGCGCGATGCCTGAGTGTGTATCATCTAGCATGCAGTTGACGTGGGGATGGTTGATACAGACAGTGCCTGAAATATTTGTTCTCAAGATGTGAAACCTCTGTAAGGAGATGAGCCTAACTCCTGTCTCGGGGTTTTCAGACCTGAACTCAAAGCAACTCACATTTTACATGTCCAGTAATCTGGCTGGACTTGAGTCAGAAACATTTAAATAAACTGCTTGTAAAGGTATTTATCTTTCTTTTACTATAACTCCCTGTTCTGTCCTCACTGGTTACTATAAAGGGTCACCTCTGCCAGTTAGAAGCCTTGTGTGTGTTGCATATATCCAAAATAAAAAAGCTTGCAAGCAATTCCTTGCAGGAGAGCAAAATTCAGTTGCTGAGTCTTGACCTACAGGGCCAAACTGAGGCCAGTAAGACAAGCACCATAATTAGCTTCACTTAAGAGATCAGTCTGGAAATAGCAACTGTCAGTATTTGTATTTGTTTAAATGGCTGTAAAGGTGGAACTGGAAAGAAGTTGTGTCATTGGACCAGTCTTGAAAACATTTACCCGTTCTCTACTAAAGAGAAAAAACTTGTATTTCAGATCAATACCAGAAGGTCTGGAGCCTGGCATGCAGCATATGTTAGGGTGTCTTCCACATGTGAGTTTAAGACAGCAAAATGTTGCAGGTACATATTTCACACTGCACCATATAAATCCTAGGGAGCATTTGCCCAAATCCTTGATCCAGTTTCATATTTAAGCATCTTTAAAAGTCCATTCTGTTATCTTTTCTTCAGTTGCCATCAGGCTCATCTCAGGCTGTCTGGATCTGAGAGGGAATTTTCCTCATAATAATTAATTTAGCTAGTCTCCCTTCCTCTCCCCTCTTTCTCCCTTCCTCTCCCCTCTTTCTCCCTTCCTCTCCCCTCTTTCTCCCTTCCTCTCCCCTCTTTCTCCCTTCCTCTC
>JAAGNO010010895.1:25032-73038 GCA_033439905.1 Ceryle rudis
CCCTCTTTCTCCCTTCCTCTCCCCTCTTTCTCCCTTCCTCTCCCCTCTTTCTCCCTTCCTCTCCCCTCTTTCTCCCTCCCTCTTGTTGCATAAACTATGTGTTTCCTTGGTTACAAGTTAATAGTTAATAGTCTTGTTTGGAAGAAAATAACCTGCTACAGAAAACTATTGCATTGCAGACTGTTAGATGAGGTTCACTCAAGGCGAGGTGTTCACTGGGTCTTATTTAAATGGAGCTGCTAATGAAATACTGGTTGGCATTGCCAATTGCATTCTGTTCACCAGTATGGGCTGAATAACTACTCAAAGGAAGTAGCTGAAATGAGGATACCAGAGGACAAAGTATTAAAAACTACTTCAAACTGGAGTAGAATAATTCAGCCATTTTCTTTGAAGACTGGAGTGGTGGTGCTAAGAACAAAATAACAGCTGCCATATTAGTTTGGCTGGATTTACAGCAGAAATTATTGCTTGGAATATTTATTATCCCCTATTCTTGATGCTGTTACTTCCCTAATCACATATGGGGTGGTTTTATTATTGATCTTCTATTTATGTAGTGCAAAACAATAACAGCATTTCTTCACTAAGGCATTTATAAAGGAGAGTAATATAGAAGGGCCTCATGAAGCAATGGAGCTTTTTCCCTAGTAATTCATTGAAGAAGGGGAGGAAACTGGCACAGTAAATATGAGCAATGTCTCTGTTACACTGCTGCATAAACAGTAACCTCAAAAAAAGCATAATCCTGGCTGGGGAGATGTCAGGAATTGATCAGGAAAGGAAAAGAGCTCCAGAAGGTAGAACAATGAAGATGAATCCCAGTGACAGTGATGTAGGTGTATCAGCACACAGTCCTTTGCAGGCTAAAGACAGAGGCGTGGGTAGAGAGGTATGTTTTCTCTGAAACATTCTGATGAGCAGCACTAGTTTGAGCACAATATTACAAGGAGGACAACTTTCTACTGCTAGAATGGGATGTGGGAGGGAGATTTGAAGGAATATAGTTTTGTTTGGGAACATTCTGGGTAATACTTTCTACTTCAAACAGTACAGTTGAGACTCAGTCTTGCTGTAGCGTACACCCATGCATTTCTCAAGCTGCCACAAGACACATCTAAAGAGAAAGTTAATCATTTTTTACGGAAGCCAAATGTGGGGCAATAAAACTTTTATTATGACAATGAAATACACAATAAAGCTGACACAAACCATTCCTGTTCTTTCCAAGCTCTGCTTAGGGCTGTGGGATAGCTGATCAATTGCCAGTAACTGGAATGTTGTCTTTCCTGACTATGTTGAACATGATTTTGGTCATTTCTGTCTGCTCTTAGTATCTCTAATTTGCATACAGAGAGTAATTTCTGCTAGAATTAATGGGACTAGAAACAAGTAATGTTGGCTTCTTTTCTCACCTGCTTTCCCTGTGTTAGGTATGTGCTGTAGCAAAATGGAGAGGTTTGTAGTTTATAGTTGATATAGTCATCTACAGGCAAAGTCAGCTGCCTGGTTCATCTGGTTTCCCAAAACATGATTTGGAATTGCTTTCCTTTCTTCTTTTTTTTTTTTTTGCTTGGATTTTATTCTTTCTTCCTTTAAAATAGCCCAGTTCTTGTTGCCTTGTGCGCCCAATGAAGGGTTTACACTCACTTTTCTTCTTGGAGAGAAAAGCTTATGCATTCTGAAAGACTTTGTGACACTGAAACTGCAGAGAGAGTTTTTTCTTGTCTTTCCATGTCAGCCTCAGTGGAAAGAGAGAGTAGTTGATATGAATGGCATAAACAACAGGCTTATGAAAAGGCTATATTAAAAAAAATGGTGGTGACTTTTTAGATGAGCTTAAAATGTGAACAGAGATTTTATACAGAGGAAAATATTCTTTTTGTCTGGGTTTAAATCTTACTTTTTCTGTGTTACAGTGGCCCATCCTCAGGACCCTCACCACCCCTCTGAAAAGCCGGTCATCCACTGTCATAAATGTGGGGAGCCATGTAAAGGTGAAGTACTCCGTGTTCAGGCCAGACACTTTCACATCAAATGCTTCACCTGCAAAGGTAAGATCTCAATCTTTATCTGTTAGAAATGTGTAATTTGTGCAAATGTATCTTGAACCAGTGATGAGAAGTCACGCTGCCTGCCATTGGCCAGTTACAGGATATTCTCATTGCTCAGTAGCTGAAGGATTTGTGGATGGGGAGGTTAAAGAATGACAAGTGAGATGGCTGAATGTTCAAGCAGCAAGGTCATCAGCACCACACAGAACAAATTTAATATGCAAATATCTCCAGTTTAATTGGAAAAAAAAAAAAAAGACACATTTGATTTTACTGGGTGGGGAGAATTAATTTGCCACTTCTAGAAGACTCAAAATAGCATGTTCTGCTCTGAATACTTATGTGCTCATTTTTTTTACTTTTCTGCTGTTCCCTGGGTACAACCTACACAATGGATAATTGTCCTGATAAAGATGAAAGAAAAAATCTTAGCTCTTTTTATTTTCAATTTTATTTTCTTTGTACAGTTATATGTAGAGAGAGTTTCACATATTTCCCCAATAGTGAATTAGGCCATAAATAGACTCTGGCTGTTTTAGCCATAATTTTTTTTTTTTTTTCCTGTTTATTTGAGAAACAATTGAGCAACTAAACATCCAAGGTGAAATGCTTTATGGAGAGTCACAAAATATAGCAAGAAAAACCATAGCCCTAGCAGCCACTCAGAAATCTAGTGTAAAGTTGACTTGGTTTCCAATGTGGTGTTGTAATTCCTGTTACTTCCATATATGGGGTGAGGGTATCTTTAGATTGTATAGTGTGATGGGGTGTAAAGGAATCTAGCATAAGAATGCTCATGAAAATTCTGTCTTTTTGTGGATTTTGTTCTAAGTGCTTTTTCAAGGATTTGGGTAAATCTGGATTTATTTATTTATTTATTTTTAAACTGCTAATAGCAACCACTGTCTTTCATTGGGGATAGCTAGAAAAATTAAGCTCCTTTTAACTACTTTTTCTCTGGTAAAGCAAGGAGGCAGGTGGAACAGGGCTCTGGAATTGTTCTCCTGCTGAATGCAACAGATGAATCAGATTGTTTTGGTGGCTCTAATTTCTGCTTTCGCTTGTTTTTTAGGTAGTTACTTCTACAATGCTTTTGTGTGTTGTTTGCTTGTTCTGTTGCAAGACTGGATTTACTGGGATTCCTTTTTTTATTATTTTTTAAAATTTTATTTGTCTTTTGCTGAGAGAAAGGAAAGGGGGTGTATCTGTGAGGTTGCTCCAAGTCTTGTCTTATACCTGAGCTGCAGAGCTGGTTTATTGTTGGCCTCTCATATTTAAGTGAATGCAGGTTTTGTTTAAACTATATAGTTATTTACTTATACTGCATGTTGTCTGACCATATGGTTCATACAACTGAGAAGCAGCTGTTGAAGTAAGTGGGTTTTTTTCCCTCTTATGGGAAACCTCTGATGGGTTTTTAATTTGACATAACTGTGACTCTACGGGAGGTGGAGTTAGACCCCCTCAGTTTATATGGTATGTTGTTAGCTAGAGGAAACAACTGATAATGGGACCAAAACGTATCAGCTACATCTACAGGTGGCCTGGTTGTCTTTCTCCTTTCTGTATACTAAGGCTTGCTCTTGAGACTTCAGCTCATCCATCTACAGTTTGAAAGACCTGAACAAGCTTGCACATGTCTGACCATTGTCATAGCTGCTGAAAATGTTAAAGCTTTTACCCACAGACTTAGTCTGATAGTCTAGTGAAGATGTGGAAAAACTCCATTTCCTCACAAAGCTTTCACACTAGTTGTATAGTAGTAGCAGCAGGGTTTCAGTGTGATCCTGTTCTTATTTTGCTCTGTATGAAATTTTTTTATTTATTTATTTAATTGCCATTCATTCTTTCAACTTTGTGTTTACATCATAGTGTTAAGTCTGATATGATTGTAATCCGGTTTCCCCAGGCTATGTCAGAGACATATAGGCACTCTGTGATTGCTTGCTATACATGTTAGTGGTGGCTGTTGCACTGCAGGAACATGGTGGCTTAAGCCTCTGTGCTGCAACAGCCTGCTCAGGACATACTCATGTGTCTTGTGATGTGATGAGACAGTTGTCTTCCCGTGTAGTTCAGTGCTCTGTCCATCTCTGGAAACTTTCTCAGAACAGAGTACCTGCTTCCTGACAAAGATGACAAGTAAAACCTCCACTGACTGACATATTCCCGCCCCCCTGTGATAAGATGCAGCTCGTTGTTACTGCTGCTGTTGAGAACCTAGTGTATACAGCTGGTTCATCCTATCTGCCTGGCAAGACTGGCTGGTTCTATTTGTGATTCCAGATAAGAACTAATAAAAAAGCAAAGAGCTGAAAATGCTGTGGCCTGACCCCAGAAGGTGAGCTCTGCTGGCCTCCTGATAGGCAAAGAATCTCAGGCAGTCAGCAGCTGACTCGGAGCTGGACTTAACAGGGGAATGGTGGACAGGAAAAGGATAAGAGACATTTAGGAGTGCAGCTCCAGGAGTGCTATTCAAAGCAGTTGTCTTTGGCTGGGTTATGTCAAAGTCATTTACCTTGCTAAGGAATTACACCGTTGTGTGCTACAAATGCAAATTAATTGGCTTCTGCATTACCTCCAGTTGTAATAAATAAGTCTTAATTTCTGTTTTACAAGGAATACACTGCTCTTACCATACAAAATTATTAATGATTACTAGGCAGTGGAATCAGGAGGCTGAGAGGAGGAAGGGTTAGATGAGGAGGTTGGAGGGAGAACAGACTGAGCTGGAGACCTCATTGTTTTACTTTTTATCTTTAATAAGCATTAACATGAATGAATGACTAACTTACAAAGAAGTAAAAAGTTTTTCTTGTAAGCATCCATGTACAGGAATAACTTTTCTGGAAAAACTAAGACTCCACTGCAATGTCTGCTACATATGTAAATGTGTGTGGGATCAAGCCCTAAATTATGATGTGCCTGAGCAGACACTTTAATATCTCAATTTGAATTGTGATCTGATACAAATGATTATTTTCTATCCTTGCCAGTTGATTACAGTTCATTTTACCCTCTTGCCTGTGCTAGGAGGGGAAGCTTTGAGGCTAGCAAAATTGCTAAAATATGACTTTATTATTATGCCTGTGATTCATCTTCTGGGTTAGAGGGAAATGCTGGTTTCAATACAGTGTATGGCTTAACAGAAGAAGCTTTAGCTTTCATAATAACAATGTAAAAGTTTACATAGCTTGATTTTGATACACGTAGAGCTTGGTTGCATTTTCTTAACAAGGTAGAGTATTTGTGGTAGGAGTATTTCAAATAGTAGATGTGGAATATAAATTGGAAAATGTAGTTAGCTTCCATATGGTAGACTAAATTAAAAAGAAAAAAAAATTCATAACTGAGCAATCCTGCCATGAGAATATGGATGGTATCCTGAGGTTTTCTAGGCATCACTATGGGGCATACATGTCTGTAATGTGATTAAGCTATGCCTGGTGCAAATGTTTCACTGTGTATGAATGTTTCACATGCTATAGCAGTGTCAGATAGGAAAAGACAATTATGAGCCAGTATTCTTGATAATTATAGAGCAAAGCCAAGTCTTGGCATACAGGAAGAGTTCCACAAACCCAGAGTATTTCATGGAGAAGCAATTCTACCTTCTATTAAAACATTATAAATCAGCATAATGTAGTTTCTTAATTATGGAACTAATGTGATAATTTTCCTCTTTTGTGTTAGATGTCTTTCAGGTTTATTTAGGAAAGTCCACATCAGATGCACTTCGAGAATCCTTTGTGGTATGTTTAGGTTCCAGGCATGGGTCTGTTTCTTTTATGTAATTATTTTGCAAGGCTACATCATCTGTAGTTCAATGAGCTTGACAGGGAAAGGGGAGGGTTCCTAAATTTAGATTTTGGGATGCTCTGTAATCTTTGACTTTGAACTGGATCTTCCTCTCTTGAAGGACTGGGAAGAAGTTAGGGTCATGTAAGCAGACACTGTATAAACAGGCTGGAATGTGGCTTAAATCATTAGTTCTTTGACCTTTGATCTGTCATCAGATTCCCTTCAGTGGCGGCAGGAGGAGGCTGCAAGCTGGCTGATGGGTAGTTAGTGCTATTAATAGTTCAGTGTCAGTGGATGGAAAGTTTAAATATTCTTGTAGTAGATATCCAGTGCAGTGTTTGAATAGATCTCTGCATTTCCACAAATACTTAGGAAACAGACACTATCTGTAGACATGGTAACGTACCTGGTGGATAGAATGTGCTCCTCCTTGAGCATTGGGAAATGATACGAGGTCCCTTGAAGCTTTGAATCACTGAACTGAAGAGCCTTCTTGATGTAAAAAGCTCTCCAGGCATGTAATTCTCTTTCAACACACCAGGGTTCTGCTTGCCATCTTGTGAACTCCCCTTTTTAGCTTGCTTATTGAAACAGCCTTTAACATTATTAAGTCTTTTGTTTTCTTTCAAGATTGTTTGTATTTATTTTTTTTTCCTGAACCTGTCTTGGCTTCCATTTAAAGAAAAGGGCATTTCTAATCATTAAAATATAAAACATTGTAGAATACGAACCTGAAATGCTCTTAGCAGCAGAATACAAATAAAAAAGGACAGGTGTTACAATATACTGGTTTGGATGGTCGGGACTTCAGGAATCTAACTCAAGATCCTGAAGGATTAAAATCTACATCCTTTATATATGGTTGAAAGTCCCATGGAAGGGAATGAGGAAGAGTATGTTGAGATTTTAAGGGTGAAAATGAAACTGCTGAGGAGATAAACAAATCAAGTGAAAAAGCAAAAAGGGGGGCACACTGTTACCTGTGTGCGCAGGGACACCTACTGCGGGACAGCACGAACATGTTTAAGGACAGCAAATCACATTTAAACAATTCAGATAATCCAGGGAGAAATGGGATTCTTCTGTTCCTGGGGAGTTAATGGTGCTTCCTATGACAGGAAATAGGATTCAGATTGAATTCATGCATTCAGGTAGCGTGCTATGAAAGCAAGCCTCTGCTCCAGCTCTGAGTCCCTGCTGTTTCTGTATTTGCCTATTTAGCTGCTGTGTCTTGAAGCTTGTTCTCTTTCTTGCAGTGATTCTTACTGGTACTTCACTTCAGGTTCAGGTAGGGGCCTGGGAAGTTTGCTTTAAGATAGGCTGGTTTCCTGAAAAATAACCCTCACGCTCTTGTAACCTCTAAGCAGCAGGGAGAGCTCTGTTTCATTAGTGGCTTTGGGATGGGAATGGGCTGTTTCAGGAGTGCAGCAGATTTTAAACTATACCCAGCCCTTTGGCAGCAAAAGCTACCAGTGATCCTCCATCCACGCTCATGGAAAACAGTCTTCATAAGAATTCCTGAGGACCTCTTGCTCCCTGCTGAAGAGTCACAGGGGTGAGGTGACTGTGGGTTTTGACAGTAGGGCTTAAACTATACGCATAGTTCTGTCTCTCACTGTTCTCCCATCCTCTGACCCTTTCCTACCATTCTACGTGTTTATAATAGCAATGTCCTATTTAATTTGGGTCTTTGTTTTCCCAAATTATTTTTTCCTTTTTTTTTTTTTTTTTTTTTTACTTGTTGACAAATTGACAGGAAAAACATCCCAAGCAGTTTCATCCCATTCTGAAGTAGATCCTTAGTGTGCTCTTGGGGTTTTAATGCTATTAATGGAAATTGTTTGTCACTGATCTTAGTTTAGTTTGGCCTGAGGTCTCTTTCAGTCACCAAACACTTGACAGGAAATGAAATTAATTGCACTGCTTGGCCGATGTTGATGAATACTGACAGATGCCATGTCAGATTTTAACAAGCTACCAGATCCCTTTGAAAGTAGAAGGCCAGCAGGATGCTTTACAGGTGCTTTATGAGTCGGGTAGAGAATCCTTGTGAGCACATGGACGTTTGCTTGGGTTTGTTGTGAATGTATCCTTCATCTGCCTGGCTTCAATGAGGTTTGGTTTTGTTCTTTTCTTACATCCTTGGTTTGCTTATTTGATACCTTTTTACAGAGATCTTTCATCTAGATAGTTACAGCCAAATTATCCCAGGATAAACATTGACATTTTTCCACCGGTTGCCTTTTCTTCAAGGTTCATTTCCCACAGACCTGTAAATGACTTTGATCTCCACCTAGTGCTTAGTTTAATGTGAAAGGTGTTTTAAATGGTTGAATGATTCTTTGCATTGTTTCCATCTCGGTGCATAAAACATTGGTATTTCAGCTGGGAAGTTGTTGAGCTCAGGAGCTAGCTATTGTCTGTTAGATGGCTGGAAAGACTGAAATATATGCACATCAGGTGTGGACAGGGAGGTTTCCCTTCCTGTGCAGTATTGTTTCTATCTTCAGTGTTAAGGAGAAAACTAAAGAAAGCTGACCTTATAGGACTAGAGATAATGTTATGGCATTGATCAGGAAGCTAAGTTAAAACTCAGCTCATCCGAAACTCATTCATCACTGGTGGTTTCAGTTGTGAGAATGTTTGCATTAAATGCTATGGGGTTCCCCTCAAGAATCCAGTGAGAAAGAATTACTTGTGTCATAATGACAGTAGCACTCAGTAGTCATACTGGCAGGATGTATGAAATGGAGGGTCAGGGTATTTCAGTGGAAAAGAAGGGTCTGGCTGGAGGCTAGAGGATGCTTCTCATGAGGGTCCAAGACCACTTTAGGAGAAGAGAGGAGGAATGCAATCTAATCTTGTGCTCAGGAGATATTTTAGCTGCTAAACTTTTCTTCCAACTGGTGCCTAGATAACAAAGAATAAAGAATAAAGCTCTTTTGACTTTCCAGCATTGTTTCTGAAGTCGGTTGAAATGAGAAGAGATTCCAGAACCACTTGGAATGCTGGACACAGTTTCAAATAGCTTGTGTTAAAATGCATCTCCCATCAGTGTATGGCAAAAAAAACTATCTCCAGTAACAGGAGTGTGACAAACAGTTATCGGGATTTCTGTTACAGCTTTTGCAAATTGCTGTATGCATTTCTCAGTGGTGCCGTGTCATCTTTCTGTAGTGGTAGTGCTGCAGCATGGTTCCTGAGATTGACCGTTGATGATACTTTGATGTACAATAAATGACTTAAAGAAGTGTTGGGTATGCTATTAAGAAAACTATTGGAATAAAACAAAGGCAGAGAAAGATTTAGTTCACTTGAAATGTGGAAACTTTAAACTTGTGTAAGAACATGAACCTTGCTTTCATCAATACAGGATTTGTTAAGCTCTCTCTTAGGCAATAGAAGAAAAAAAAAAAGAAAGATTTTTTTTTCCCTGTGTATTTATTTAGATGTAGATGATAAACTGAAACATTGCCAAATTCCTTTCTACCTTTGAACAAGAAATCCATTATTATGTCCTAAGAAATGCTGTATGAATATTTCCCCACTTGAGAACAGTACCTTTTTTCTATGAAGCTTAGAAATACAAGAAAGAAATAAAACCCCAACAGGAAATTGAATTTGCACCTTATTTAATGTTTAATGCATGGTGACAAAGTAAATCATTAGACTTTTCTTAATGAATAACATTCACTTCTGCAAACTGAGACCCGTGCTCACAGAGTCTGCTTGTGTGGTTTTGTTTCTTCAGCGTTGAAACAATTTTTATTTAACGTCAGCATGGTATTACTTTACTAAGAGCCTGGAGTTTTAAAGTCTCACTGACAATAAACGTATGGAAATCCTACCTAATGCTCAGTAGGCTCAAATTCTACTTCCATTCACTTTGGAAAAAATCTGATCTCTTCATTTTCATCATATCCATTAAAGCTTGGAAGTGACTCAGCTTAAGAATGGTCCTGGTCCCTTGGAGATCACCGGAAAGTGGATTGCTCTTGAATGGCTGTATTTTGCTGTAATAGCCCAGGCTTGCATACGCAGACCCTGTAGCTTGGAGAGCTGACAGCGACACTGATGGTATCTCCCACCTTTTTGTGCTCCAAGGATGCAAACCAGTAGCTCCAGAGAGTAGCTCAAGAGAGAAAAAGCTGGCAGGTTGGTGTTACCATACAGTAGGAGGCAGACCTGTATTCCAGCTTATTGCATTCACAAGAGAGACAGGATTGTCTGTTTAGAATATGAAATTCTTTGATACATAGAGTCAGAGAAAGACTGGGTATCTTCCAGGAGCTGTTGAAGATAATGTTTTCAGGATTTTTCATTTAAAGAAATTTTTGTTTGTCTGCTTGTGGTACCTCATGGAGTAGAAACGTTCCACAGTGACTCCTATCTCAGAAGGGAGGTTCTAGTCATAAAATGGAATTTCTTCCATTGTAACATGTAGAAAGGATCTTGGGAAAATGTTATTCTCATGTCGAACTGCTTCTGTCATGAATGTTTACAGATCACCTTTTCGACTTCTCCAACATGATTTGTGCATTGCTGTTGGCTTCATGAAGTAATTCTTTTGAAGTTGGTTTTCCTGTCAGTGTAGGAAATTACAAAAGAACACAATTTGGTGGTTCTTACTAACGGTCATCATTTCGGTATTAATTTTCCTTTGATGACATGATATTTGTATCACAGCAATTGCTAAATCATGCTATTGTGATTTACTGTACATATGTAGCGATCACGACTGGTTTCACTTCATTGCAATCTAATCATCTTTTCTATAGTATTTCTACAGTGGTCACAAATATATGTGCTTGAGCAATATGTATAAGCTTGAAGGGGTTTATTCTCAGAATTGGCTTCTGCACAGTTGCAAAAAGGAGAGGGAAAAAAAAGGAAGCTGTTAAAATCCATTCCTTGTTTGTACACCACATTGCACACCAAATGTGGATACAGTCATGTTCATCCCTTCTGATTTGATCTCTGACTCAAAGTGAAAGCAGCCGGCTGGAACAGCATTTTTCCAACCATGGATGTTAACAGTCTGGGTGACCCTTGTTTCACTCATGTAGCTTAAAGCTGTGATTAGTGATAGGAACCCATGTGCTGAATTGACTGCAAAAATCCGTTGTAATGTGGGGTTGCCAGGACTTGTCTTCAATTCTTGCAAATTGATGTGTGCTTCCTGCTGTGAGTACGCCAAAGATGATGAATCTGCTGGTAGTTCACATCATAAGCAGTTCTTCTTGTGCTTGAATTCATGACTCAAGAGATTGTGTGGAAAGGAGACTTCAAAAAGAAAATGGCAATAGAGGGACCTTCTTTTTAATAATAGCAATTCCTGTCTTTAAAAGACTTGGCAAATAATTTTATCCCCCATTTTTCGTTGCTAGGCTTGAATCCCTGTGGCCACACAAAAGGGGTAGAGTTTAATAATTGTGAATGCTTGAACTCTTTCATTCAAAGTTTGTAGTGATTTTTGCAAGCAATTATCTGCCACAGAACTCCATATGGTATGTTGAAGCTTTATTTTCAGAAGAAGCTAGAACAGAGGTTGCATTGAAAGTTACTTGTGATCATCCTACCTCATTAGACCCATTGCCTAGGCAGGTAAAGGGAGCCATAATGACTGAATGAGCTTTTCAAGAGGTGACTCATTGGTAGACCTGCAGACCATAGTAAAGAGCTACAGAGTTCATGTATGCAGCTTCTAAGGCAGATCCATCAGCATGCAGAGTGCCTTCAGCTTGAAGGTGAATATATATAACTTGGATGTTAAAGCTACAAGCTAGATTACAAATTGTAATTTAAATGATCACATAAACACATGAGTACTCCAAAGCTCTTTATGAAATTTAGCAGCTTTTACTGCATCTAGTTTTGACCCCTCCATGCCAGTACTCCAGTTCATACACTGTAACCACAGGATCTAGCAGTCTAATGCTGAAGTAATCCCTAACAACTTTTAGACATTAAAGTAGAATTCGCAGTTACTCCATTCATTAATTGTAAGGATCTACCAAAGGTAACTTAGAAAAGCAGACCAATTGTAAGTAGGCTTAAGTTTTGTCTCTTTTCTTTTCCTCCACTGGAAAAAGACTACATGGTCCCCAACCCGGTTAGAGTATAAGATGATGTGATGTAGAGGCCACAGTATGGTCTCCCTAATGTCACATGATACTGTACTGTTAGCTTGAAAATAGTATTTTAAATAAAATGGAGATCAGTAGAAGAAAATGGAAGAATGAAACAAGTGCTTTTTCTGGAGGTGTACCTGAAAACCAACTTGGAGCATTTTGCAACATTATAATAGATTCTTAACAATAGTTCTCTGTAATTCTCCCAAGTCACTGATAATTGAGTTTTGGCTACTTGTGGATTTAATGCCACCATGAATTGTAATTAATTTGCATGTGGAATATTAACACAGTTCTATGCAAAACTGTGTGAAACTGGAAAAATGCTGGTACTGATACTGCTTTAATGCTAAGCTGCATTCTAGGGCAGTCTGTCTATTATTATTCTATTAATTATTGTCACAGTAACAGTCATTAGACCTCCAGGGCTTGGCAACGGGCATACAGAGAATTTGCAATCCCTGCCCCGAATACCTTGCAATTTTGATTTTCAAAGCAGGTAGTTAACAAGATACTAGCCTATTATAACAGGAGAGAGAATAAATGTGCACAGTAACGTGCTTGCAATTTCTAGCAGAGATGAGTTGAACCCAATTCCCCTGATAATATTTCTGCATTTCAAATTTTAAATTTTCAAGGGCTCTGTAACTGCAAGGATGTAGAATGCTGCTTATTTGTTTTTCTTTAATAATCAGAATTTCTGATATTTGATACTTCAGATATTTGATCTGAATGTACTTGAATGTTGTGAAGAGGTGTGAGATGGAATTGCTTGCAGAGTATGAGCTAAGCTTGCATCCTAGACGGCTGTGAGAGTAGTTTCTCATACTGAATTACACAGACACAGCAATACATAGAGGAGCAGTAGGAGTGGCTGAAACCAAAATGCCTGGGAGGAGCCATGTATGTATTTGTTTAAGCATTCATCAAGGAGCTCCTGTTTATGCTTTTTATGCTTTCTCATGAGGTGAGTAAAGAAGATTGTTTGGTTTTTTTTAAGCTCCCATGAAGCAATAGTATTTTTGGTGCCACCATGGGATGTTAAACAGGTAGGGTAAAGTCCTTTGTCCAACTCAAGTGAAAGCCAAAGTGTGAAATTCAGTCTCCCGTCTCCCGTTGGCACATTCTCTTCACAGGAGTCAGCTGTTGTAGGACAGATTGCTTTCTGTCTCCTGTGCCGACCAGAAATGCCAAGGTAGCACTATGAATGTTTTCTTAAGGAAAAACATGCACCTGGTTGCGATGTGTTTCAGTCTGGGTGAATAAGCATTTAACAGTGGAAAAACTGCCAAGTCACAGAAATCCTTCACTGGTCCTTCACCCTTTCACTGATACAGTTATCTTTCCTGATAAAGTTGTACATGGCCACAAGTCTATGTACAAATATTAGATTTGTTTATCTAAACCATGAAGTACAGGGAGTATAGTATGTAAAACACTGACACAGTACCCACGTGGGTTAGGCACACAAATGTAATAGTAGTTCTTTGGACATTAATTTGTTCAGAATACAGGTGAGGAATACTGCTCCTATTGGCTTTATTCAGTATACTCAATATACTGTTGTATAGCTTGGCTGCATATATCAGGAAGTGTATATGGTGGAGATGTGACTAGATTTTTTTCACGCTTGTTTGTCTCTTCAGTGCAGCTTTCTCTCAGTATTTATGTCTAAATTAATACTGTAAAATCACTCTGAACATTTCAAAGATCATACTTTTTTAAAGCAAAGTGGAAAATATTGAAGCAGCAATGGTGAAGCAGCCCAGTGTTATCTGTCTGTGTGTTTGTTTGTTTTTTTTCTTCCAGTGTGTGGCTGTGACTTGGCACAAGGAGGCTTTTTCATTAAGAATGGAGAATATCTTTGCACCTTGGATTACCAGCGCATGTATGGTACCCGCTGCAATGGTTGTGGGGAATTTGTGGAAGGTGAAGTAGTGACAGCTCTGGGAAAAACTTACCATCCAAGCTGCTTTGCCTGTACTCTTTGCAAGTAAGTCATCCCTTTCAACTAATAGGACATGACCTCAGTAAAAGGAAAAGGAATATTTCTCTTCGGGAAGCATTTCATTCGAAAAGATCTGCTGCAAATCTGATTTTGAGGGTCTTCAGAATACCACACATTTATTTGAGGGCTGTAGCTTCTCTGTTACATATAGTTCCCTGTTCTCAGAAAGTTACTCTTATTATGTATCAAAGAATTAAGTATTGGGCTTAGTTGTTGGGAGGATGGACGTGGGTTCAGTTGAGTGCAGATAAGCATCCCAGCTTGATGGGAGAAATGAGGTAAAGCAAAACTGTGGATGCTACAAACAGGGAATTTGTTTGGGCTATAAGAACAGTTAAACAATTGAAAACATACTGGAGACTCATTTTCACATCATGTAAGAACACATGGCTTTGGGACAACTGTGATCCCCTGCTTTTTTCCCTAGTAATATTCTTGTCCCCAGTAAGAGAAGCAGTGTTTAGTACTATGGGGAGTAGCTAAGGCTGTGTGAATGGAACAAAAGGTGGTACTTTTAACTTGTATTTTTATTTAAACTCTTGCTAAAATATTAATTCAGAATTTAGAAGACTACTGGGCAAATCTTCCACATGCTGTCATAGCCTGCTCATTTGAGCACTGGAGGTAAAGTGATATTATGGTGCCATCATGATTCTACACAGATGTATACTTACTATTGACTAAGCTGGAATGAAGATAGCCATCAGGTTGTTAATTCTGAGCCCTGCAAGTAAAACGAAGTTTCAGTGTAATGCCCAAGGGACGAAGAAGGAGCATCAGATAGAGATGTAGGTAGATTTCATAGAGAGGGAGAACCCAAAAGAAAAGGCCTCTTCATTGGTAGTCTTGGAGGGAAATAACAACAGTAGAGTTTTCCAGAGGTTAATATCTGACAGCAGTCAAATTGTCTGAAACTTAATGCAGGAGGTTGACATGAACAAGAAAGGCAAGAATATGTTCTGTGATACAGTACCTTGCTGGAGATCCATCATATGATGCATTTTGAGTATAAGTGTGGCACTTGCCAGGTGCTACTCTAATCTTTCATAGTTATCTCTGATGAGTAAGGACTTTGTCTTGTAGCCTGTTACATTTTTCAAGATCTTTTCTAATGAGAGAATTCTTTGTTGTTGTTTATTTTAGATAGTATGTGACTTTACTGCATGTTGATAATCATATGACATGTATGTTTCGATTTTATTTCCCAAGGACAATGTGATAGTAGATGATACAGTATGAAACATGACATCAATTTTCTGTATATTGACTTACATTAATCTTTTTATATTGAATAAACGAAAGATGAATTGTTGGAATAGGTTCATTGCTGCCGATTTATTTATGGCCCACATAGGGATGGCAGTGCAAAGTAAACTAGAACGTTTTGTGGAAACAAGGAGATGTACATTTGTTAGGCACAGGTTTGGAGTGAGGCTTCCTGGAGGGTGGTCTGTACACAGCAGCTGAAGCTACTTACTGAAGATTTGGAGTTACTGAACCTTCTCATTTTAGTGACATGCTGATGCAAAATGTTGTTCGCCCTCCATTTTATATGCCAAATAAGAATTACAGCAATGCCAGCCACTGCCTAACACACCTTCTCAACATTTTGTTGGGTTCAGCAAATAATCTCAGACTTCTGTAGCTCATTGAGCCTTTACTGTTCTCTAATGCCCTCTGCACAGGTAGCAGTTACAGAGGTGGCTCTGTACTGTAGATACCTGTTTTCAATGTCTAGGGGAATGAGTGTGGATAACACTTCATTTTTTTGCAAACTGCTGTGTCCACTGTAATATTGTCATATATTTAATTGCTGAATGCAGATGAATGTAGTGTATGTATGAGTCACTAGCTCCACATTCCTTCAGTAGCACCCTGACCAATTCCAGTTCTTCCTTTGAGTTCTCTTTCGTACGGTTTGCTCTCCCCAACATCACGCTGACACCATCATAAATGTGGCTGTTGTGTCTAAGCAGATTTCACTGTCTACTCTTCAGATAAAGTATGTTTGATAACTTTTTAAAACCGAAATACAATGCAAATCTAACCTCTGCTCTGCTTCCATCCACAGATTGGATTTTTTTCAGTGCGTGGCTTTGCCAAGGCCACATTGCAGAAACTATTTGGCCTGAGTTTCTGTAAAATATTGATTGCACTGGGGGAAGGCAGCAAATTCAAGGCATAGAGAACAGAGGAAAACTTCTGGCATAGCCTTTGCTAAAATGCATTTTGCTCTTTAACTCTCCAGGCGTCCATTTCCACCAGGCGATCGAGTTACCTTTAATGGCAGGGACTGTCTCTGTCAGATGTGTGCTCAGCCAATGGCCTCCAGTCCAAAAGAATTGTCTGCCTCAAGCAGTAAGTATGCCACTTTCTTTCTGAAGCCTCTCACCTTCCCAGGCTTATCAATGGTTGGTTGAAACTAGCTTAATGCAATCTTCTGTGTGGTTTGTTTTTTTCTTTTTACTTCACCCCTAGAAATGCAAACTATTACTGGGAACCACTTCTTCTTTTTTTTTTCTCTTCATTAAAAGTGACTGGCGCTACAGGTGGAAAGAGACACTTACATAATTCAATATGAACAAATGACTCTTCCCCAGTAACTGGATTTTTAAAAGGGGTGATTTTTCTTTTATAGGCACAGTAAAAGTATCTAATTGATGAAATCTGAGTTTTCAGAGCTGATGGATTCCATTTTTTTTTATGTGTAATTGCACATGTTTAAGTATTCAAAAGAGGACAAAGAAGAAATTAATTTTTTTCTACTATTTAACACTTCAATTTAATTAAATTATCCTTTAAAAGGAGTGTCACCAGGATTATGCTTCCAGTAGACTGATACCACAATGATACTGGGATCAGAACCTCGAGAAACTATTATTAAAAGAGAGAAAGCAAGTTAAGAGAAAAGAGAGAGAACCCAAAAAATTTGAGAGGGAAATTAACTTGGTTTGCTATTGGGTTTTAATGCTTTAAAAGATCATTTGTAAATTACCGATATTAATCTCTGCCTCTGGTAGTTAATTGTTTTAATCTTTGGGGGTTCCTGATTCTTTCTCTGACTACTGAATTGTACTCAGTGCTTTCATGTGTAATGATGTACCGAGTATAGTTTTGTAACTCCAAATGGCTACAGATTTCTTTGTGACACTGGGTCGTTTTCCACCGATGTTGGTTTCCTTTGGGGAGATGCTCTGAGTTTTGTACTGGTTACTTGGCTTTGAGATCCTAGGATTATAAAGTACAACATAAAGGTGAAGTTAGATAATGTTTGTGCTCAGAAGACGAGTCGAGTGAATCTCAGAATGCCTGAGAATATGTAATCAGATACTTAGCAAAACAGAAAATGAGAGACTTCTTGTTATCCTCCCTCTCTGTCTGTTAAGTGATAATTTGCCACTATACCTGTAGATTTGGAACTGGCAATGCACAGGTTTAATCAATTAAGGAAGAATTTAGGAACCTGAAAAAAGCTTTACAAGACTTAGAAGCCAACATAGAAATGTATGAGGTACTTCAGACACCCAGATGATCATTCTGAGACTAAGGCATGATATAAAAATTGTATTTGAATTACTGATATTTAGGAGGCATAATTGGTAAGGAACGGCAAAGCATTTTTTCTGTAATGCACAAGAAGTGTCATGAAAAGTGCAATTGAGAGCAGAGCAGCCATAGGGAGATCCCCACACTTGCACTGACGTGATGCCCAGTCTGTGCTGGTGGAACTTGAACCAGCAGTCTTCTGGCTCAGGGGTCATCTTTGAAATTTTGAAGAGTCTAAGTGTCTTTGAAGACAGTTTAATACACTTCCGTCTTCCTCAAACAGATTTTTCCCTTAGGCATTCCCCTTCACTATTTCCACAATAAAGCATTTCAGTAATTAGGTGTTACATTATTTCTGTACCTGAGGTTGAGCCCTTTCTCTGTTGATTGCTTGTTTGGGTGCTTACGAGCAAGCTTTAGTTATTTCTGATTACCTTTCTGCTGAAAAGTTGAAACATTTTAGTGATGTGCATGAACTACTTAAGAAAATTGCATTTGAAATGAAAAGTGAGCTTTCTAGGTGGATAGGAAAAACCTCCTTATCCAAAAGAAACTGAAGTGTTATGATCACCTGGCAAGAGTTTTCATTTGAAAAATTCATCTCCTTTTAAAACGATGGTGGAGACTTTCACAGCTTCCTCTTCAGTGAAACAGATACTTGTGTCTTGTATATGGCAAGAGCTCCAGTGCTTTGGAAAGAAGCACAGGAAAGATATTTCAACTCCCCTTTCTTTGTACTTGTTCTTCTGTCTCTCGTGTAAGTTAAGAGCATTACAGTACAGCCAAGACACAGACCAGAGTTTTCAAACCAGCCAGTGCTACACGTGCATACATAATCTTTGGTGCAGCTGTTCCCCGACCAGCCGGCGTCCACGTGGAGGTTTCACAATACTGTTTTGTATGTTTGTCCTCGTCCGTTTTGCACATTGTGTTCTGGTTCAAAGAATTCAAGTTCTCCGAGACAAATGCTTTCATGCCTATCAGTACAAAGTCTTACCGAGTTGGATCCTGACTCACAATTGAGGATCTTAGCTCTATTGTGATATAAATAATAAGCTTAATGCTTAATGAACCTGTAGGAGAAAGATATCTTTGTTAATTATCCAGTTCCCTTATCTCTTCAAATAAGATGCAGTCATTGAAGCTCCCAGTAAACATCACAAACTTCCAACAAGGTTTCTGCTAATGCTGACGAAGAGCACACCAACACAGAGGTTTGTTTTGAAACAACAAAACATCAGAATGGGAAAGAAGCAAATTTACTTTGCAGTCCTGCTTTAAAAACTCTCTTAATTCTTAATGCAGCTTTATATTTGGGACATACCTGCCCTTTCATTAGATAAAAGCATGCATGATTGTTGCCAGTATTCAGAAATAACGTCTGAGCTGATTTATAGGCATCCCAAACTTCTCCCATAGAAATAAGCTAAGTGGATAAAATGGATGCAAAATTCCTTTTAATCATAGGCTTGTGAAAAGTGTACGGCTAGGATTTGTAACCATTTAGCCACATTTTTTTTTTTTCCTGAGCTGTCTGAAAACTTAAGTCCGTAAGGAAGTCTTAAAAAGTGAAGGGGAAGAGTTGACTGGCTCTTAGTAAGCAAACTACCTGTAGTCACTTTTGGCTTTAAAGAGTATTAAGCAACATCTGACACATGACTTTGAGCTTATTCTTAGGAAATAGTCTACAATTTCACACTGTCTGTCAAAGCTACGTAGTATGTAGATATTGTACCCATACTTGGCACAAATGTGGGTAGTCTTTGTGTGTAAGGCAGTGAGCCCAGTTTTGCCTTAGGGGATACACACACCCACAATATCCAGAAACTTCAGTGGATCTAAGATGGGCTCAACAATTTTGGTTTTGAATATGCATTTTTAAAATGTGATTTTTAAAATCCTTTGTATAGCTTTGAACCTGAAGGGTTTGGTATTTTTTGTGTGCTACAACACAAAGATTTTCTCACTTCATAATTCCCATCTTATCTGCTAAAGATACAGAAACACTCGCATACCTCTGTGGCATTCACGCCTTCATACCTATGCTTATATACTGGAGATTTAGTTGAGGATTTAGGGGACTTGACAGCCAAATGACAGCCTGTGGCTGAGGTCCCAGCACCATGGGTGGCCCACTGGAGAAATGAAGGTGTGGAGGAAGGAATGTTGGTGCAGTACCGTGGTCCCCGCATCACTGTGGATTGGTTTCAAACACTGTGATTTAAATCACTGATTTTAATAATGGTTTACCTAAGAACCCAGGAAACCTTGATTAGAATAACTGATTGTAACCTTGATTTACATTTAGATTTTTAATTATAAAAAAGCTAATTGATAAGCATGAGGATACTCCATATCTGTGCACATTTACTTAAACTAATTTAGCTCTGCATAAATTCATCATATTCTTTAACATCTATATATTTCCCTAATGACTATTTTTGCTTGTGATTTATGTCAAGCTCTATTTGAATGGAAATGGAAATTTGATTAGAATGTATAAAATAGCATTGTGGATTTATTTCTTTTTTCATTTCAGAAGCTACATGAAATCTGATAGACACATTATGAAAGTAAATGCATTAAAATATATTAATTTTGAAACTGCTGATTTGTTGAGGGTCTGTAGCCTTTACTTTGGATCAACATGTCCTTAATATTTTAAGTGGCAGATATTCTCATACCTTATCTTGTTCATAGATAAGAAAAGGAAAGCAACTTTATTCTCTGTATTTTCAGATCCCATTTGGTTCTTTAACTTGGATTTAATTAAAATTCAAACTTAAAATTCTGGTTTTTAAATGAAACCTTTTCTTTTTAAATATCATTATTTAATTCTCCTTTCTTTAATCTCAATTTGATTGTAATAACTTTGCAGGGCAACTACGTTTATGACTTAATATATTGAGCATACAGTGGGTCTACAATTTTACCCTGCTCTCCTTTTTAAGAATAGAGTAAGCAAATCAACATGCATGACAAGATACAAAGAGAAATGGTGCATAATCGAGCACAGTTCCTTTCTTGCAAAAGCCATTAGGTTATGCCTAAGAATATGCAGCTCTTCCCTTGATAAATCCTTCCAATGACACTGCCCCATTTTTATGATTACTCCAAGAATTTTTTTTTTAAGAATGTTTGCAATTTTTGAGGCATTTTCATCATTTGAATTGCTTTCTTGGATTAATTTTAGTCTTCATATGTTTCATAACAATAGCTAGATTACTCAAGTAGCCTTCATTTACTCAGCTATTTCTTGCTTTACAAGAACAAGTATTTTCACTGCTGCTCTACAAATTGCCTTCGATCCTTCTCTGGAAGTGTAGAAAGCATAGTTATGGACTAACTTTTGGGTGACTGACACAGAGCAGCAACTGGATTGAGAACATAGCTGTGACAGGGCAGAAAGTTTATGATTTACGAATTTTCTATCAGAAAATATTCCTTCACAAAAATTACTTTCTCAAAAAGGTGGTTTCCATCCATTTTGCTTATTTCTTTTGTAAACTTTTGTGCTACATGTAAATTGGGCAGGGAAAAAAATTGTGTCTAGACTATATGTGTGTACTAAATAAGGATTGATTCTTATTTGTCGAAGTGTAACCCCATTTTGAACTTGGAAATCTAACCATGTGCATTTCCTTAGCTTTTAGTGGAGAAGTACTAACCAAAAGGTAATTCCAAAGAAAATTCTGGGGGAAGTGCAAGGAATTTCTCAGCAAATGAGTGTTGCATGAGGAGGCATCACTAGCTTGGAAAAAACAAGTGAAGGAGGAGATCCCCAGAGATAAAAGTATCTGGAAATTGTCATGTTCAGAAAACCTGCCACGTTGTAGTAAGTCAGGAATCAGAGGTCACTTTAAAAGAATGTGAAAAGTGAATTGTTAGCTAGACCTTAGTTTGCTGTGGGTTCTCAGGGCATAAAAACCTTTCTGAAAGCTGTCTTATGTTTCATTTCTATTGTTGGAGGTTGTCCCCTGTTGGAATTGCTTGTTTTCTAAGAGTAACAATTGAAAATTACCCAAAATAGTCTGCAGATTGAGACACAATGTGCTATCCATGAGCTGGATATTAAACAGTGAAGCTCGTTTGCTAACTAGCAATTTACTTGGGGTACTCTGAGTTGGAATTGTGAATTTGAATTCCTCTGGAACTATCCGAGAACTGAAGTGTGGTAAAAGAAATAACAAGCCAGGCCTCAGCTTAGATATACCTGTCTGGGGTTTATCCTTTGGAGTAGTTTTACAGCTGAGACTCTGGGGGTTCTAAGCTGGGGGGTGTGTGGATGTGTGTGTGTGTGTAGGGGGGGGAATATCTTTATCTTTCTTTTGCAGGACAATTAAAAACTCTGAGTTTGAAGCAGGTCTGCTCTTTCTTCCTCCTCTTTGATTCACCTTTTGGTTTTCAATTCAGACATCTGTATGAAAGATCAGGTTGAAGAAGTAACTGAGGTTGATGTGACCAAAAAAAAAAAAAGAGTAACTTGGTTGTATGTTGCTTGGAGGGACGGTTTGCAGGGGTGAGGTTAAATGGTCAATTGGTTTAGCCTCCTTTGAGAAGCAAGTGTAGAAAGATGTGGAAAGAAGGGAAATACTGTTTCCTTTTCCTGTGTAGAAGTTTACCACAAATGCTTACATAAATACAGAGGGGAAAAAGAAAAAACTTCTTTGATAAAATAGTATGTTAACAAACTAGAGTTGGGGAAGAGCATTCATCTTTCCAAATCACTTTAAATTATATCAGATGATGAAAGAGCTATTTACAGTAATGAGACATCCACGATGTATATTAACCAGTTTCTTAAGAAGGCAAGTCAATGGTAGGCACTCACAGGTGGTTAGCAGGGACTGGTTTTGCAGGCAAAGGATGCCAGTTCATGCCATTGTGATTTCTTTCCATATTTAAGCAACTAAAGTATTTTTATTTTCTTTAAATATTTATTTTGAAAATATCAATTTTTCCCAACTTGCCATTTATAATAAACTGCCAAAGCCATGCTTATTTCCCATGGGAAATTTATTTCCCTCCATTGTATGTGCCCAGCCTATTATTGTTAGATTTCAGGGCTGCCCACATGGGCTTGTTTTGCCTTTAGCAAAATGGCAATAGTGCGTTTTGTTCTGACAAACATTTCCCATCCTTGCATTGGCAAAGAGAGGAAAGGTCTGGCAGCAGATTTCTTGAGTTACGTATTCGGATCTAAATCCTGGATGTAGAATTCCCAATATTGTATGTCCTTTCCTGACTTCCAGAATGCATCACTGCTCTGATGATCAAATAGTTAAGCTTTAAACTCCAAAAGCATTTATCATACTGTAAACAGACAAAGTGAGTTTGTATTTTTAGCTTTGACAGATATACCATGATGATCTGGAAAAGCCTGCATGCTACCATCAAAACTTTTAATTTTATAACAAGACTTTAAAAGGAATTGCCTGATTTGTGATTAAAGGGTGACTGAGGGAAAACCTCTGTTTTTCCCAACTCCGTGAGAAATTATAATCATGCAACATTCAAATTGCCACAGAAGAATTATTGGGATGTAAATTGTTTTTCAAAGTGGCTAAGAGTTATTTATAATTAGACTTTTATTGACCTTGACTCTAGTGATAATATTTGCCTCTTCCTTCACTTCCAAATCACTTGTTCATCATACCTCGCTCTTTAGGCCTAGCTGTATTTGACAATGTATTTCTGTGTAAGTCCAGTGAAAACTTGTTTCTTTCTTTTAAAAATTAAAAAAATAATAAGAAGAAAAATCTGCCGCCTCCTGCCCTGCCGTACCTGTCTCAGAGCAGAAGCCTGCTGGTGTTGTCTTTATAAAACTGATGTATCTCTCTTTTATAGGGAGCGGAACAGTAACAAAAAGAATGTAATAAGAGTGACTCGTGTGGATTGTGGCAGCTTCAGACTTTATCTAGACATGTGCTACTAGTGGCCATCGGAATGGAAAGGAACTTTTTAATGACTTAATTATGCGTCATTAAGTCAGACTGCTCTGTTCACAGAGCTATCCCTGCACAGAGTGGAGCTGGTATGCTCACGGACATGACTTTGCATAACCACCTTCATTAGGACAAAAGCAGGTAGAGGTGATTTCCCTGCGGTGAGCAGAGAATGCGAGATAAAGGTACATTTGCCAGCAAATTTTCAAAGCAAGCCAAGTGGGAAAGGGTAAAGTCATATGCAGTGTGTGTAGGGTTAATACAGCTGTATCAGCTCAGAGCCCACCCTGGGCTGCGATCAGGGCTCTCTGTTATTGGCTGAGAGCAGGGGAGGGAGGCAAAGGAAGAAAATCCACCGCTTAATTTAGGCAGTGACGAGTGGGTTGCTGTGCAGGATGGTTCACTCCTGGATGTCTGGGGTGATGCAGACGCTAAAAAAGGAAACTCATTTTCTCAGCATATCTTTGCAAGCAAGGTGTCATGGATGGCAGCTCACCCCAGTCTGCATCTTTTAGTGAGGCTGTTTAAAGGTGCTTGGGGGGTGGTGGTCTTAACCATATACCATATTACAGTGCTATGCTACTTCCTCTTGTCCTGTCCCCCCACTTTTCCATGCTTTTGGGCTGGCTGACACAGCCTTTTTGTCCAGGCATTGGCGTTTGCTGTTGTAACTGGACACATAAGATATGACACCGTTCCGGGTTATTTTATCCCAGAGCTGTAGCTGAAATATGTTAGGATATGTCATCAAATTGAGCAGGCCTAGCTGGAGTATGCAAAAAACACAACAGGTATGTTTAAGCATCTCTGGCAGAAAATCGTGTAAGAAGCTTTTGCTTGGCTTAAAAATGATGCTGTCAGCTAATGCTGTTAGGAGAGAGTGAATTAAATTTCTATACACAATGTCTGAGCAAGTGGACGTTACTTGTGGAGGCTGCAGATGCTGGCATCACAGGCAGCCCAGAAAGGCTACACCAGAATTTGGGTAACTGTATGTCCAGTGCTCTCAGATACAATCTGTTGTTTTGGTTGGTTTTTTTTCTTGCTTAGGATGGATCTTAGGGCAATACATTATTTTCCTGCCATTCCTGGATAACCTTATTCTGATTGGGCCCTTACTGGAGTCATACTGCAGTGGTTTTGTTGAGAAATAGCACTCATACAGCTGAAGATTCTGGGCATGAACACAATACACATGAACATGTGTTACTTCCCATTTCTTATGAGAATCAGAGCCATGGAATATCTAGTCTTAAGTTTTCCTTCAGCTCAAACATAATTCCACATACTGACTTTTGTGGTATGCTTTTCTTTAGATCGTAAGTGCATCTAGGAAAGGTACTGCTCACTCTGCATTTTAGCCAGTACACTGCACTTTCCTCCTCCTCCTTTTCATTTTCCTGGCACAGCTGAATGTGTAGAGGTGCAAGGGTAGGAAAGAATCCAGGTTCTATGACAAAAAGAGCACCCAAGAAAGCTCAGGGTTCAGGGGGTTCAGTCTGTTAGACCCAGATGTGAAGCCAGAGAGACCTGTGGCAGGATCCATTGCACAAAATTTTGGGAAGGGTTTTCAGATGATCTTAGTACAAGTCTTCTCTAGCATATGGCTGGGGGCCACCAGTCTTACCTCATGGCCCTTTTACTTGCGGCATGTGGTGGTTATAGGTTAGGCTGATGCAGATTGTGCTTAGTGTGATACTGAGATCCTGCCTGCGTATGCTGTGTGCTGATGACATTCAGCCAAAGGCTTTAATGTGCCTCATGCAGGCCTGTGATCATAAATGGCTTTTATTTGTAGAATTTGGATGAACAAATGGTCTTTTCTTAGCCCAGCCCAGCCTTGTTTGCTTTCTATTTTAGGACATAATGATGATTGCTAGCTTTTCATATATATAGCCAACTGTTTCTAGAGTTAAAATCAGGTTTAGTTAAAAGCCATCTTAGCCTAATAATACAGTACTGGGCTATTAGTTTACTTTGATTCTACACATTCAACATATCTGTGATATTAGCAGAATGGAAATGACAATGTTATTTTACTCTTGCAAAAAAACTTCAAGAAATCCAAAAAGAGTAAGTAAATGTTATTGTTGCTATAGAATAATAAAAGCATGTTATCAACTTCTGGTATCACACATGAGTCCAAGAGTAGGCATGCCAACACTACCTTTGGCTTACAAAGAAGCAGTTAAACAGGTAGAGATGCTTTGCTTCACGGATCCCTACTTCCTCCATGTAATTGCTTTTGGCACCAATGAAGATAAATACACTGGACTACACAGACTTTTTGTGTAAGGCATTTTTTTCTATTCTGACTGCCTCAGAAAATAATTTTGAAGCAAAATGAAGTACTTTAAAAATCTCTTTCTTGGTTCCATATCTGAGAAACTTCAGCTTCATGAAAGCTTCTCGGATAAAGCTGAAAAAAGCAAGGAAGACAACAGCAGATTTGAGGGATTAATGTAACAGGGAATGTATCACAGTTTGGCAGGACCCCAGGTCGGGAATGTGGAAGCTGGTACACAAGGGAGAAGCAATAGTGCTGGGAAGCTGAGAAATGGCTGCTGTTTAAAAGTGCAGCTCAGCACCCACTGATTGGAGGAAAGGTCCCATTTGTTGCCACAATTGGAAGGCAAGTTGCATGGTTTTAGATTTAGCATAAGAAAACAGAGGCTGGAAGGGACCTCAAGAGGTGATGGAATATTGTCCCTAAACCAAAGACAGGTTCAGCATACCAAACCATCCTGACAGATGTTTGCTTGTCCCCTTCTCAGCTCCAGAACCTCCCTTGGTGACCTCTTCCGGCCTTTGCTGTCATTAGAGAGTGACATGGAGCCTTGAACTGGCACGAAGAGCAGAGGCATCCATTACATGGTGTCAGTCCTTGTCATTTCAGGATTTCAACTTGTAACATTTGTCCTCTAGAGTGAAGTCCTGATATTACAACATCTCAGGGTTGCTTTCCAAGTCCAAGTCATGTCAATAGTCTGTGACTTGCATTGTATCACAAAATACCACAGTGCTTAGTCCCTTTTTATTTATTTTTATTATTATTATTATTTTTTTAAAGGGATTTGAGAAAAACAGCACTGACAGTAAGAAGGACATGCTGCAAATGGTGGCGTGGATAGCAGGAATGCACATCATATATTTGGGGCTCTCTTGGCCCATTATGCAGAAAAAAAATCAGGCCTTTTAGTGTCAAAAGGAGTGACTCTCCTCTCATTATCAGTTGTGATAATAAACTTGGACTTGCTCTTTTGCAAGGTGTGGTGTTGCCTGGGCTGTAGACCCATGGGGAGATGGTCTTCAGGCTGTACCTGTTCAGCCACCTTGAGCAGTGGAGGCAGGATGATCTTTTCCCTGGTGCTTGTGCTTTAACTGCTTAGATCGTTCTGTTCCTATTGGTCTCCATTTGTTGCTATTAGTCGATGCTTCAGATGTGTGGAAAGGGTGTTACATTCACCAAAGGAACACTGAGTTTGGGGATAGTAAAACTGGGAACATCCTTTGTTCAAGGCGGTCTCCGCTGTGGCTTTCACGTGTGCCTCAGCTGATGGGCATTCCCTTTCTGCTTCACTGGTCTTTCAGGCCTTCCCTTCCATCAGTCCCTCTGTCCCCTGAGGCTGGGCACAGAAGCTGTAGCACAACCCTTACAGTTCAGTGCTGTCTGCCACATCAGTCTCTTCAGATCTTGCCACGTGCTGAATTGTCCCTTACCCAGAAGCCTCTCGGAGTGGTTTAAGTTTGAATTGAGAGGAATGAGAGCCTGGGGCTGATCCAAAGATTTCTGATGTGACATGAGACATTGTGGCATCCTCTGGGACAGAGGGAATTCTGTGCTCCTGGCTTCAGGTTTGCGTTCTGCTGTCTCACTCTTTCAGAATCACAGTGAAAAACGTCGACTGCCAAGGTCGTACCAAAATCCCTGAGCAAGAGAGTCCTTGTGCCGGTTAGAGACCACGAGATCTACAGTGTCTCCCAACTGCAGGTGGCAGACAATGTGCCCTGCCGTGGGGCCTTCACTGCTGTCCTACCTCTGTCACCCTGCCTGAGAACGGGTCTGTCCCCCTGTTCAGCCACCGCCCCTGAGCTGGGCGGACACACCGGGCTCTGCTGCCACCCAACGGGCAAGTGCAGCATCCTGATGATGCTCACTCGGGCCTCTTCACTGAGCCTCACCCAAGCAGTCAAGGTCTTGCTAAAAGCAAAACGAGAACTAACACTGATCGCTTTAGAAGACAGGAACTTTTTGCAGTGATGATTTTCGTAGCTTGTTCCTAAGAAAATGTGAACTTTGTACTGAGCTTGCCTGGCAGCGTTTGAATCATAAACAGCATGAAAAACAGAAGAGGTGCTTTCGTCCTTCTACAGACCATGTCTATAATGACAAAGAGTGAATTTTTGAGGAGGACCTGGGAAGTGTTTGAGTGAAGTACCTCTGCATTGCTGTGTAATTCTCCCCTTTGATTATCAAGTGTTGCAATGTCTGGGTAGCTAATGAGGGTTAATGAACCCTCAAGTAACTGACAACAAATACATTTGTTTATTTGCAGATTGCGCTGGCTGTGGAAGAGACATAAAAAATGGACAAGCATTGCTAGCTCTGGATAAGCAGTGGCACCTGGGATGCTTTAAGTGCAAGGCCTGCGGAAAGGTCCTAACCGGGGAATACATCAGCAAGTAAGTAACTTCTGCGCTCTTGACGTGAGTTCTTGTTGGCTATGGAGAAGAGCTTGCAGCAAAGCTTACCTTTTGAAATCCACTTTTGACCACGTTTCCATGTACATGAAAATCTTTACTCACAGTGAGACGTGAGAAAGGAAAGGAGGCTGAAAAGTGCAACTGAAAGGTGGTGTTTAATGCTAGCATGCTATATTTAATGCTGGTACAGAAAGGGGTGTGTCTCTATTTTCCCACAAAGGATTAGGTGAATTCCTGCATGTGTTTGTGTGTAAGCCAGATCAAGCTTTGTGCCATTTCACTTTTCAACATGTGATTTTGAGGAAATAAAGTGGGAACCTGTCTGTTGCTTGCCTTTGCTGGAGAATATGTTTCACAAACCTGTCACTAACAGGTGTATATTATTTAATAAAGAGTAACATCTCTAATTTCTCAAAAGAAGTTTCGTGCTTGAGAAATACTCCTAAGCTGACTAGTGTTTCCACTTCTACTATATATTCTTTGTTCATCTTAAAGAGCTACATAACCTCACACTTAAATAACTGTTTAGATTTTTTTTTTTTTTAACTGAATTGAACAGAATCTACATGCCTGTGGTGAGACTGTACTCTCCTCTCATCCCCATGGACATAGTTCCACTGATTCCCTAAAATTGCACTACCTGTATGTGGGGAGAGTATGTTCTAAAGAATGAGATTCACTTCAGTGATTAGTACTGGATGCTTTTTCTTCATGTGAATTTAAGGAATTATATTAAGAGGCACTAATGATAATATGATTTTTAATTTATTTTTTACTACAAAATATTCCCCTTGAATTCTCTCCCGTTTATATATAGCTGTGTGTAGGAGTTTCAGACTGAAGACGAGGGAAGAATGTAAGTCATGTGGCAACCTGTTTATTAAAAGGTGGTTTGTAATTTATGGGCTTTCTTTTTCAGAGATGGTGCTCCATATTGTGAAAAGGACTATCAAGTTCTTTTTGGAGTCAAATGTGAAGCATGTCATCAATTCATTACTGGGAAAGTCCTAGAGGTAGGTGTTTTGTAAAGCAGAGTTTAAGAGTTGGGCCACTTCCCATTATGTCCTCATGAATCTGTAAATAAGAGTAAAATTCTCACAGGAAAGTTCTTTTTCTGCGGATTTCAGAGCAAAGTTGCTAATTTTCAGAAATATTTTCAGTGTTTTAGTCATCAGGAAAAATATGTAATAGGGAATTAATTGCACAAGTTTCTATTGATCTGTGGTTTCTGTGTTTCTCTTTTAATGTTGATGTGCAAAGTCTATTACACTGCTTATTTTGTGTCAAATTTGATATATTTATAGAGGTAATTTGAGTATAAGAATCACCTTTGGCAACCATGAGTTTGCCAAAACTGATGGCATGAGATTTCTCCTCTTAAACAAGGACAGATGATCTGAATGATGCTGAGAAGGTGAAGAAATGTGCTGGAGTGGTAGATTACATGTGCAGAAACAAGAAGGCAGAAAACATCTAAACTATCTCTCTTGTTGACTCTTAGTTGGGGTTCTCAGCATTTGAGTTGAAACTGGCCAAATCATTTGAGAGATGTGGGTTTTTTTGTTGTCAGTACTGATCTCCATCTCCTGTGGCTGTGATGAGCCCCCTTTGAGCTGGAATCCTTAACTATGTACAGATCCCTCTATGTCATCATTGAAATGTTTAAGGGGCAAAAATGTAAGAGGACTTTCCTTGCCATACTGTTATCTCTTTTTCCTTGTAGGAAATTCTGTTCAATGGAAAAGACCTGAGCTCTGAGCTCAGGTCTGGAGCTGGGCTATATGTCTTGACTCCAGCTTTAGGGATTTTTTTTAATACTCCACTTTTCCTGGAGAAAGAAAAAAAAAAAAAAAAAAAAAAAAAAAAAAGCCTTTACATAATATTACATTTGTGGAAGTAATGGCAAACCCCAAAGAACTTCAGTTCCATATGGTGTACGGTACTGGATGTACTGTGTTTTGCAGTGAATAACAGAACTAAACGTGAATAAAGCAATAAAGCATTGCAGAAATAAAAGCAGCTGGAATTTGCTAGTGAATGGTTCTCTTGTGTCCCATCTACTACAGATATAAGACTGTGTCAGCCCTCATATGACAAGTTTCAGATTTGATGTAAAGTGGTAATTGCTCGTGATTTTTGTTCTGGAGGTTTCTCTGGTTCAGTATTCAGAATATTAACCAGGATAACTTTGGTAGCTACTAAATAAGGGACTCGGAACGTGTGTGGACACCCGGTGCATTTCTCTCTGCATCTACTGGTAAGAAGTACAGTTTTTTTAATTAGCCAGGCTCTTAGTCTGCCTCCTTTGCCATGTGTATCTAATTCTCTTGGAGAGCTGCACAGATAATTAGTGAGAACAGTCTATGAGTTTTCTCTTGAGTAGGAAGGCTGTGTCTCTTGCTTTAATCTGGTGGTCTGCTACCATCTGCTTATCTATTCCCTTTCAATGAGGTGAGTTTTTCAATTTAGTACTATGCATTGGTGACACCATAGTTGCATTCCAATGCAGGATGCACTGCAGAAGAGAAGTAATTTGATTTATGAGATTGGGAAGCATAAAATAATTTAAAATTATTTTAGATAGACATGATAGGTAACCTACAAGCAGTGCAGCTTATTCAGGGGCATGGAGATGAGTATGATAAAAGAGAAGGTTATTGGAGTGTTTGGAGAGCTGGGAAGAAATAAGGTATTCCTATTTGGAGCCTTTTGTGTAGTGGATGTGAGTATAGCAAGGTTGCACTCGTGTTACTCTTCCTAGCATCAGTATGTAAGGAACATAGCTTTCTGAGAGGATCATGAGCTGTATCCTTTCAGAACTGAATACACTGAGACTAAGAGAGAGGAGTTCAATTGAACTAGGGCTTAGCTGTTGGTCATGATGATCTAAGCCAAAGTTCAAGTTATGAGAGATATTGTGTCCCAGGCAGAACCTCAATGCAATCATTTTGGCCTCAAGATCAGTTTCTCACTCCATAGTTCTTACCCTTCTCATGGCCATTTATCATCAGAAGAAGAGACAGCATTTTGCTGAAGCAATGAAACGTGCAACCTCTTGCAAGGACCCACCTCTTCTAAGAGAACCAGATAAATAAGATAAAGGTTTTTCCATTTGACCTAGCCCCTGCAGAATCGGAATATGCTGATGAGTTAGTAACAAGAGCCTTTGGATGATCTTATCAATACACAGAAATATTAAGGATACTAAATTCTGGGTAAGACTAGAAATTTTTCTTGAACTGTGAATATTTGTGGCTCTCGTTGATTTTCAGAGGCGTAACCCATAATAATACAGTAGAGGGCAGCAGTAGTTCTCAATATGTAACTAAGACCAGACTCCTCTAAAGCCTTTTGTCAGAAGTTGAATTACTCATATAGTACAACTCTTGAAGGCTGACTGCTACCCGGAAGGTGTAGATTGGACAAGTCCTTAGAAACTTTCACCAAAGAAGTTACTACTGTGTAGTCAGGGAGCCCCTTCAGACACTTACTGAACTGCATTACAGTGTGTGTTAGCAGCCTGGATAGTCTATGAATAGAGTTCTCCAGGTGTCATCTGGGAATGCAGGTGCAGGAGAGACGCTCAAGCACTTTGTCATTACATAGTGATTGGAAAGATCAGAAGATATGGGTGAGCAGCTAACGTACAATAATCAGGACAATTTGTCAGAACCACAGGCTAGTTTCTTGGCTCGTTCTATAAACCTCTTGCACTGTCAGAGACGCACTGTTCCAAAGGGGCAGCAAAAATGCCTCTAAATTAGACTAAAGGAACTAGTAAGTCAAAAGTTAGGGTGAGAAAAATCATGTATCAGCATGTGTGTCCCCTTTGGGTAGAAAAGGTAATCTAAAGGATGGTGTCAGAGCACAATATAAATCCTCTGGTAATAACAGAGATGAGAGATCGGAAGTAGCCACAGGGCCACAGAAGATAATTCACAGAACAGGATGCCCCATTTCAGGGCAGTCTGTGAATCTGTTTGAGCCAGGACAACTAACAATGTCCTTACCCTGTACAGGAAATCACCTGCAACCGTTCAGAGCACCTGAAGTTTTAATTTAGAGGAAGGTTGAGATTCTCACAGAAGGGTTGCTGTCTTCCCTCTTTGTTTTCTTTGGCAAATTTGGGTATTTTGGATTATATATAATCATGTGGATTGCCTCTTGTCCTGCTGCCTCTCTTGGGGAGGAAGCCACACTCTCTGTGTGAAGTAGCACAATTATAGGAACTGTCTAGGTAAAAGTTGTGGCATCACTGACCAGCCCAGATTATACCTACTAACATCTGGTGGGGAAAAAAAAAAGAACACAGCACTTTGTGTTTTGCATTTGGTAATAAAAATTGTGGCAGTAAATTCATCCATCACTAGCTTCAATTTTATTTGTCAATAAAATAATTTATGTCAGGAGCAGAGTTTACCTTTTCATCAGCTTCATCCAAAGAAATGATTTTAAGATGCTGGAGGGAAGTGTCTGTAGTACATTGTATGCAGACACTTCCTCTCATGGATCAGGAGCAATTAAGAGCATGCTACTGTACTGCTGCTTTGTTTTCTGCTTATTCTTACTACATTTGTGATAGTCTATAGAAAACCTGGAAAACTGAAGGGAAATGAAAGCAAAAAATTTATCTTTGGGATCACAGAAGATAGTGGTATCTATTTTTTTTTTTTTTTTTACTTGAAAAGGATAATATTTTTTCAAATTTTTATTTAAAGAGAAATTGAAATTCCTTGCAACATTGCAGGCTTGCAGCTCCTGCTCATTTTTGTCCCTCAGTATGACTTAGCACCTCTGAAAAAAATCAGGCCTTCAGGCTTCTACAGTGAACAGCCAGCAAGAGAGACAACCACTCCTGATGTACAACGATAAGAGTCTTCATCTCCAAAGCAGGTGTGCTGTGCCCTTTGTAGGCACTCTCAGCAAAGCCTGTCAGAAAGGCCAAGGTTTGAGCTCAAACCTTGAGATTCGGGCTTTGAGGGGATGGACTCCCCCAGGCACTCTGTAGAGGTGATCCCTCTGCTCAGTTAAGAAATTAATTCCTAGAAAAAAGTACTTGTTTTGCTAATATCCACGTATCATGGAAAAATACTTTTTTTTTTTTTTTTTTTTTTTCTTCAATAGAGAATGATGGGGTTTATTCTCTTACATTTTCTACAAACCAATAATCACATGCTAGCGTGATTCACTCCCAGCATCCATGGAGTTAAATCATGAAACCAAGCAGAAATGGAAGTAGAGCATGCAGAAGAAACTGGAAGTGTAAATGGCTGATGGAAGCTCAATTCACTTGGAAAGTGATTTCTATATCTCACCCAGTATCTATTAATTTTTAGTACCATGTTTGATAGAGTCACTAGGAAATAGCCAAGAGAATAACAAAAATATATAGGGAGTGAGAGGTGGCACAAGCAGGGCTGTGAGGCCATCAATATGGTTTTCATATCCTTTGAAATGAAAGCTTTATTTTCTTGCTGTCAGTGTGGCAAATCTGTTGTTCACTGTAGTGGTGCGTGCATCAGGGTCTTAGGTGGTTTGGACGAGTGGTCCTGCTCTCTCCAGCAGGCAGCTTGGATGCTTCAGAGATCTGAAGAATGGTAGTTGGGATTCCCTTTTATTAAAACTTAATCAGAAGAAAGCTCAGTGCAATAACATTTAGCACCCGTCGTAAACATTTGTGTGGAAAACAAGACCTGGTGTTAGACAAGTTGTTGGGCTGCGACTCCCATTTGGTCTTTTCCTTCCAACATACGTGGCATACTTAGAGTGCTATAAAATTCTGTATGAAATATATATATGATACTTGAGTCACGTATCGGAGGACACTTGGTGGTTCTAAACCCCAGTAAATTAATTCACCTTGTCACTCCTTTTGGGCAGAAATGCAGGAAGTGTTATTTAAGTAGATTTTTTAAATAGGAGTAGTATTTTTCTTGATATTATTGCCTTACACTGTGTGTCAGATATGATAAAGAGAAAAATGTGTTGACTGTTTGTGAATTTGGCAATATCTTTGAACAAATCCAGATAACTTCCAAGCTGACAAGTAAGATAGACAAGTGTCAAAACCTAATACACATTAGACTAGCGGGAAAATGTCATATTCTGCTCATTTCCACCTCACGGATTTTACTATATACTTAGTTATTAGGAAGGCATCAGGTAGATTTGGGGGTTGGGACAGACAAGTTTAGAACAGATGGATGGATTAAATTTGTCAACTGAAATACTCCCATTTTAATTGGCTGCTATTGAGCCTACAAGAAGGGCAAGGTGAATTTATTTTTCTTGGGTTTTTATGAGGAAGAAAATTAAAGGCTAAGACAAAGGTTCTTTAATTAGCTGCATAATTCTTAGTAATAAAACAATCGGGTGCTAAACAAGATAGCACAAAAAGGTACTATGTCTTGAGAATAATCCAAATGAAAAATTCATCTTTTTTTTTAAGGTTTGCAAATACATAACATGTATAGAAAGTAACACAGTTAGTTTATTTTATAGCCTACTTACAAATATTAAGGTATTGCCTTTCTAGAACAAATGCTTATAGAGGAAGAAGTACATTTATAATCACACACACACACAAAAGAGTACATTTCAACTCAGAAATATCCTTGTATTTAGTCTTTGGTTTTCCCAGTTAAGCGATAGAGGTTGTTACATCACTTTTCCAGAACTTTGCTGCAATCTATGATGGTCTCAAATTTTCAACTGTCTTCAGTTAATATGGAGGATGTCCCAAAGCAAAGAGATCATTAGTTTTTGAAACCCTGAGAATGGTTTGGTAACAAAAATCTGCTATTCTCTTCCCGTATTTATGAGTCAGCTTTGTCATGAAAGATGAAAATCGCTCGGATATATTCTGTATTTTCTGCAGAGTTTATGGAAAACATCTCCCTTTTCTGTATACCACCTGGAAATAATTAGTACATTCGCCCTCAAAACGGAGTGTTTTCAATCAAACTCAATTTTTCCTTAAATGATGATAGATTTTCACACCAACATGGTAACAATTGTACACTTGGGTTCCAAGCAGACATTTTCCCAAATTAGTGTGTTTTGCAGAATTCAGTTCTTTTCTGTGATTGTTTCAAGCAATTTGTTAAAATCACACAGAAAGGTGACAATAACACTTCGTAAACTTATTTGCAAGGCAGAGTATGTTTTGCATTTTATAGAACTGCACACGTGAAGCTTTTAAAAAAACCCTGCTCTGGCTTAGTTTTGATTGTGAAATGTCTCTTTCCTAGGTAGTCACTTATGTAACCTGTATAATGTAAAACGGATTTCAGAAATGAAATAAATGAAAGGGACCAGCTCAGAATTTTATTAATTCATACAGAGTTTGAATAGTTTGTGTTTGCTAAATCCTCAGCTGTAGAATGAATGTTTGTTTCTTTATGGATTACCACTTAGTTTAGACAGTCGTATAATTTAAATTAAATTTCACTCTATCTGTATTCACAAAGAAAGAGGTCTACAAGCCACACTAAGAATATCAGGCCACAGTATTTTGTGCAAGGACTGACAAAGAAACCACTTAACACAACCACTCCTGCAAAACCCATTCAGAGAGTACATTCACCCGTTCCCCCAAGGTTATCTCTGTTTACAGGCATCAGAGAACAATGCAGGCTTTAAAAAAAAAAAAAAAAAAAAACCAACAAAAAACCCAAAACCCAAACGTCTATGATTACTTTTATTGCCAAATTAAAGATGATGAATGTGAAAGAAAAGAATTAAGCACATTATATCCTATGACAAATCCTTTCGTTCCCTTTACCCATTAGGAGGGTACATAGAAGCAGTCAGTCAAATTAAAGCCTAATAAAAGTCATAAAATACTGAACTTTTGCATGACTTAGTGAAAACCTTTCATCAAAGAAAACATCATAACCATGTATGTAAAATAGGTCTCAGAAGGCAAATGGGTACAATAGGTGATTATTTATGAAACAAAAGCATGTGTGAAGCTCTCTTATCTATTTTTAGTATGGATTTGAATGTTATTTGGTATTGTTTCCTGTAAGCTTCTATAATCTGTCTTTACAACTCTTTTAGTGCTGTCATTGTGCTCCTTGTAGATGCACCTACATCCTGACTGTAGAACTGTAAATGACCTTTGATTTCAAGAACAGCGGTACCGATGTGAAAGGCACAGACACCAACTGGGCCAGATTTGGAGCAATATCGAATGGAGCATTGCTTGGGGACAAGACTTGCCATAGTATTACTACGAAGGCTACGCTGTCCTTAATCTTAAGTGTATGAGCAGGAGAATTTGAAGGCTTTAAGGAATTCCTGCTGCCATTGCTATGAACATGTCTGGATTAAGGATACCTGGAGATAGCAGGCTACACATACTCTGTGCTTTTAATCACCCAAAATGCCATACACCTTAGAGAGCTGTAACTAAACAACAAGTTAGAAACTTGTCTGGACTGATCGAGAATTAAGGGGAGGAAAGTGTGAGGAAAATGGAAAATAATTTGAGGGGTTTTTTTTCAGAAATGTACCTTTTTGAAGGAGCTTCTGCCAGCACTACCTTTGTGATCAGTGAGTGTGTGATGTGGTGGAGTCCCTTGTGGCCCCAGAGTAGAGAAGCTGGTGTTTCAGGCTGTGGCTACATCAGAGGGGCAGGGGCAGACATTAGGCAGTTGCTGAGTTGTCCCCAAAGAGTCACTTCAACTTTCTACTGAGTGAGAGACACCAACTCTATTAGTGAAGGCAAAGTCTGCAGGAAGAGACAGCTTTTAGTTCTCACTTCAAATAAAACAGAGCAGGGATTTGAGTCCAGACACTGCAGATGAAGGCGCTCACCACTAAGCCTTCTGGCAGTTTATGATGAGCTTCTTCACCCCCGTTTCTGCAACAAACAATCTTTGTTTCATTCTGACAAAAATCTAAAAACTTCAATTTTGTTCCTATGATGGAATTCTTGTTTTGGCAGCCAAAATATATTCCATTTAATAGGATTACCCGATTTTGAAAGCCAAAGTGATACATTACACTCATCTCTGATACAATTCCATTGGTATCAGAGGACTAATATTTGATCTGAGTGAGTTGCTGCAATGTATATGTTTTCAATCCCAAAAGACAGTCTATACCAGCATCTCTCCTTGGACTTTTCATTGCTTTTATTTAGCACTGGAGGGGATAAGCACATACCTGCAGAGAAATGCCTGCTTCAGAACGAAACTGAAGCGTGTACGAGGAGAGCCCTTAATGTGCAGCAATTGCTATTGAGCATTCAGTCCTCAAAACTGCATCAAAACTAGTTGAAATAAATTATCTCCAGCAGATATTATGTGGCCATTTCAACACCCTTCAGACCTGCTTCTTTTATATTGCAGTACTACTATATCCTGAATTGACTAGAATTCTGGCAACTCCCACTGTAGTGGAGGCTGGGACACTCAAAACTTGTGGAAGATAAAGTAGTTGCAGTTTGAAGTACTGTGAAGGATATGGACAGTTATAATGATGCTATTGTTACTTAAGAAAATGCTTTTTTACAGAACAGAAATCACCCCCCAAAACTTGAAATACGAAGTTTTAGCTGGACAAGGTCAGTACCATTTATGACATACTGTAGGTCACTGCCAGACTTTGTCTTAAGACTGTACAGTGGTATATGCTACAAACGTAATAGGATATCTACAGACTTGATGTGTTTGTTAGGGAAGCTGTCAGGAAATGGATGGGTGAAAACCACCTTGGTTTTTTAGGTTTCAATGAGTTTTTGTTTAAATTTCCTCCTTTCCATAAGATGTTGGGTCTTGTAGTGTGCTCTCAGATCAACTCAGGAGTTAGGATGGACTGGAGAAGTCAGGCTGGTCTCTTTGGATGTTTCAGACAACAGGAAAATGGAAGAGCTTTGGTATATACCATGCGACACTGTATAAATGCATGGAGTGAAAACGCCAAAGAAAGCAGCTGTTTAGATTATGGTGCTATACTTCTAGGACAAGATTAATCAAAGAATATGTGTTATATAGACATGGTGCTCTTTAATCTTATCTGTGGTTCTAGTTTCACCCATCAATGTTGTGCGTGGTTTTATACCAATTTCATACTTGAGAATTCTTATGTCTCTGTTTCAGATCTGTTTTGAAAAGGAGAAGCCTAAAAGCTAAAGGGACACCTTCTCCGTGCTTCCATTCCAGAATGAAGGAACTTGGACAAACAGAGGACTCCAATCTACTGCAGTCTGTATTGTGTGAGTAGCTGCTGTTCTATGCAACATTCCAGCTCCCTCAGAATCATGATCTACTTGTATTCTTAAGCCACATACATGTGGTGTCATTGCCAAAGAACACCTAGATGGGGGAATGTTCACAGAATTTCAAAAAGGTCATTTTAGATTGATCCTCATCTCATTACTGCAGAGTGAGTTAAAAAAGAGAGCAATTTGACCATCAGCTCTTCTATTTTGGGCTGAAAATTTCAAGGAAATTAATGTTTCTGACTTGACCATCACTTCTAAGTAGTTTGGTATTTTTCAACAACTGTATACCAGTTTTAAAAGTCAAGAAAATCTGTTCCTTACTGAACGTTGATGGGTTTGTTTGTTTAGTTTCTGAACTAGAGATACTAATTTAGATTTCAATCACATTTTGGTATTGATTCTTTTTAACGAAGAATGAAGATTTACTGCAAATACCTCAGGAAGGCAAAGGATTACTGGTCTACTGCAGCTGTGCCAGTGTGTAATGTAGTATTTTTAATGTTAAAATGAAAAGTGATCATCCCTTCCACAGATTCCTTAATCTGCTTGAGAGGTGGAGGTTCCCCTTTAGAATTCTCTGAAACTTTCAACTATTTTGGAGCACTGGGTTTAAACCTGTATTAAATGCTTGTCGCACCAGCAGTTATTTGCCAAAGGCCAGTGTTTCACAGGAGTGTAGTCTTGCACGAAGGTTCACAGAAGTGTTAAGTTACAGTGGTCCTGAAAAAGTTATCTTGTCTATCAGAGCCAGAGAGGATGAGGATCAGTTGTATCTGCATTTCTGACAGATGTCAGCACAGTGTTTTCAAAAATATAAACTGAAATTCTATGAGGCTTATTTTTCAATTTGGGATTTTTTGTTTGTTTTGTTTTTTCTACATAAGTTATTTGAGGGTTTCCCTGTCCTCAAAGTTAGCAAGTTTTCCCTAAAACCTGACCTTGGTGCCAATAACGCTGATTATACATAGCCTTGGTAAGGTAGGCATGTGGTACAGTTGGTCACAGACCTCTTACTGGTGGCATTTTATATACTGGAGGTTTGTTATGTTATTGACACAGAAACCTAGAGTTCTTTCAACATTTTCATGCTGGCTACAGTTTAAACTTTTCCAGTTGTCTGCTTGTCCTTGTTAAACTTTCTTAAATGGACTCAGTTTGGTGATACTGAGGGTTTATCTTAGAATAAGGACAAAAGTTTATGTAAGGATAAACCCATAATAGTGAGGAGATGATAAACGATTTCTTCTTGGTAAGACATTATCAAAGTTTAATAGATTGTTCTGGTATCTTTCCTCAAATTAGTTCTCTCAGCTGGATTGCAGTTTCTTGATTCTTCTATTCTACCCTTTTACTCAATACCATGTTCATCCTTCTCCAGTCTTCTGTAACCAACTTACTTTACCCGCTTTCTGAGGGAGACAGTCTGCTCTTTAAAATATGTTTAGCTGCTTCTTTTTAATGAACTTGCTCACATCTTAAGAACACAGTCATAGTTGATTCTGAATATATTCAGTTACTTTGTTTTACATGCCTTGGTATAATCATCACATAAAATTGTTTGAAATGACACCTGGGTTAAGTTTCATCCCAAGTACCTTTATAGGAAGTTCACACTAATATCGTTCTGTGAGAAAAATGTTATTCCACTTTTTAGCACAGAAGAGTTCAGGGTTTAACACTACTCCATTACACAAATCCCAGGCCCCATAATGCTTCTGTTGTCCTGCTTATCAAATAGATAGGGCAGTTGCCAACACGGTAGATCAAAGGATTACATATTTAATCTTTTAGAGGCTTTGCTCCGTAGGATCTACAATCAAACGATAAAGTCACTTACTTTTGCTTTGAATGGCAAGTTCCTTAATCATGAATGTCAGGAGATGTAGTTAGGAGAACAGAGGAGAAATAACAGTTAGGAATAAAACATGGAATGCCCTTAATATATGTAAGCTTGATTAAGGTAGCTCATGGAAGCAAGGCAGGGGACATCTTTGTTTCTCTGCGAAACATGACTATGAAATTCCATACAGGCCTTGAGTCACTCGGCCAGCAAGGACAACAACAAAACCCAAAGGCTATGTGCTCTTTCTGTGCTTTTCTGATAAACCCAGTTTTGTCATTCCTAATTTATACAGATTTAGTGATAAAAGAATGTCTCAAAAGGCTACGTAATGCCCATTCTACAGCCTTTGTTGTGCGAACGTTGTGTGTGTCTGAACACACACGAGATCACCATTTTTATTTTTAATGTCCGCATAACAAAGCTGGTCAGTTCTGGGATTTGTCCTGGCGAAGCACGCTCTTTTGGAATGAGAGGGAAAAGCAAGCTGAAAGAAAATAGTTACGGGTGTAGCAGTTTGCATACCAAAACGCACCGAAGCATCTGTCGGTGTAGAAATGGGCAGGAAAGGGCAGGAGGCTCTGGGCAGAGTAAGTGCAGTGTGGGTTTTTTTTCCATCCTGCTGTACGCCTTATAGTGGGTGATAACGTTGAAGCCTGTGGAAGTGATAAATAAATTCCTTGGGTCAGATTAATAGGGGTAGAAGGATCTGCAAGTCTCTAGTGAACTGATCCTGTTTACAGCCTGGTTGTAATTGATGCATGTATTCACTTCTTCATTCCTCTAGGGAGATAAAATAACTAAAAAATCCTAGCCCTGTAGCATTCTTGAAACCTAATTTACCTGAGAAATGAAACTCTTCTGGTCAGTAAATATAGATATTCATTAGCATTTAGCTAACCAATTTAATTTGTGAAACCGGGGGAGGGGTGTGTGGGGGGTAATGAAACACAAAGGCAGAGTTGATTTAATGACATCTCATTGGCATTGAGTATTTCCAGTCTGCACATTGGCAGATGTTATGAGAGTCTACCAAACCACTGCTGAGAATCACTTCGGATCCTGAAAATTTCCATCTCATTAAATTTCTAGGTATGGAAAGCAATTTCTTCACTGTAGATAATAATTGTATTAACACAGCTATTAGCACTACAGACTCTGACAAGGAAACCGGAGTGATCTCTAAAAATAAGTGTTCTAATAAGCTCATAACTAACCCTAAAAAGCACTCCAGATTAAAATAATCAAGATGAAACTAAGAAATGCCTAACTAGGAAAAGCCCAGGCATATGAGGATGACAATAAGATTTTCATGCAACTGTTCTTGAACATCAAAAGTTTCACGAAGTCCCAGTAATCCATAGCTGAAGAATATATCCTGTAGGTATACTTCTTCTGAACTCCTTATATGTTTTTCTCCTGTGTTTTCTCCTCAGTAGACTAAGTGGTATAGGTAACAGATATTGGTAAACGATGAATATAATTGGAAAAATCTGAGGGGACAAGCTTTCAGAGGAAAACATAAAAGGAATGTTATTAATCTCAACACATGAAGACCGGATAAGTCTTGATATATTGAATTATCCGTATATTTATTTTCTTCATCTGCCCCTCTCAGACCTTTCAAATACAGGTCTAGGTGGGTAATGCAGATGTTGGCAATATAACCTAGGACTTGCACCGATCTTTGTAGAGGAATCCCTTTCCAGCTGTGTTTTCTTATATTTTAAAGTTTCTGTGTCTCTGTTTCCTACTCTGATATTGAGTAATTTTAAAAGCAAATGCATTCCCCATTTTTTCTCACTTGTTCAACAACTTCTAGTGCATTTTAACGTTATAAAATACTGGTCAAATATTCTGATTATAGGTGTTGACATTTCTTGTTATTAGACCTCAAGACCTCCACAAGCAAGCAGCACACACTGGGGACAACCAGAGAAGACTGAAACTGAAAACAGGCATAATTGGTTTTTTCCAAGTTCTGACTAAAATGAGCAATGCTTTTTCTTTTCCTAAGAAAAACTAGAAATTGAAAGCTAATTGCTTAGAAGGTATTGTTCTATGATACGTGAGAAATACAGGGAAATGACTCTATGTGTTTGTTTCGACCTATATATACACATATGCATACATACAAACACAGAGACTCACAAATACAGATTCACATGGTGCTAATAACCTGCACTAAAGAAAAAGCAAGGGAATACAAAATTCAAGCTGTTTGCTTTGCCTTATCTATTTCCATTATGCATGGTAAATATTGCAGATCATATGGTCTATAAAATCGCATGCTGTTTGGAGACTCCTTCAGAGCTTTGCCACAACAGGGGATTGTAGATAGATGCAGTAGCAGCTCTGAGGTTTGCAGACTCTTTTATTTGGTTGGGCTCTTCATGAATGTATTTTTTGCATATGAGGCTCTGTTATTTCCTGTGTTGTTTCTTTTTTTTTTTTTTTTTTTTTTTTTTTAAAACACTTTTAAAAAAACAAACCCAAAAAATCTTTTAGGAGGGGCGGGTAGGGGAGGGTTTATGTTTTTTTTTTTGCGACTATTTGAGTTTTGAAGGAAATGGAAAGCACCAGTGAATAACAGTGGGGGATAAGATAAAGAAGCTTAATATTGCTCATTGCTAGGAACTGTTGCCTACTCAGAGTCCAGGCCCCACTGTGCACATGTGAAGTCTCTCAAGTGACAGGGCAAGTCGAGCTTTTTCCTATTACAGCATTTAGTCTTTAACTCCCTATCCAAATTTTCATAAGAGAACACTTTTGAAAAATAACTTTTTGAAAAGCTAAGATGTATAAAACTGTTCCCTGAAATTCTGTCTGGTGCGTGTGTGCACACTAAATAGATGGGTACCAATGTGCAAGGCAGGAAGAACTCTGTCATTTGCTTAGCAGTTACTTAAAACTCCCAGACCAACACAACCTGCCACCTTCTCTAAGATATAATCATTGTCTATATGCCTAGAAGAATGTTGCTGTTATCATAAGGGATCTTTGCACTAATAAACAGTTTTGAAATAATTTAAGGGTCAAGTTTGGATTTAAAGCAAAAAGTTATTGTAAATTGTAATGGGTTAATTTATGCATAGGAGACCTGTTATAGGCAAATTCATCTGATGGGAAGAAGCATGTTAGCATGAATGTTATTTTTTGAAGAAAGCTCTGTTTGATAATGAGACATAGCGTTTTTAGGCAGAGTTAATAAGATGATGATGCAATAGTAGGAATCTCTTTTGGCCAGTTAGTTACCTTAGGCTATTATTTTCATTGTATGACCTTAAATTCAGAAGAGATTAGAATTAGGACCAAATATTACAGCAAGATAGAAGAGTATCTACTTCTGAAATTTTCGTCAGTGTCTCTATTTGGGTTCCTGTACATCTGTTTCAAAGGCTAAATTTCCTACCTTTTTTACAGCCTGCGCCTCTGATTTTGGACAGAGAGAAGAATTGTCTTCAGGTAAGTGCACATCATTCATCAACAGTCCACTATGTAAAACGTTCTCCTCTTCATGCTGGTTGTTCATGGCACAATCAGTCATTTTCCATGAGTATAAATATGTCACATATTAATGTATTATGTTCAACGAAAGAGAAAAAGAAATTAATAAAATGATGCCTGTATAATTCTAGGGGAAAAAATAATAATAATAAAAAAGAGATAATAGTTTTATGGAACAGTGAAGATCAGAAGAGTTCTCAATATAAGTGAATAAGGCTGGCAATCTCAAGAGAGGAGTTTTTTTAATTAAAATTCTGGTTTATTTTAATGAATCAATACTAAAGGTTCCTACGATTACAGTTCTTTAATCTTATGGATTACGTGGAAAGGAGACATCTATTTTCTACAGCTGAATTTAGCTTATCATTACTGCACACGTTGTAAAAAATCCTGTGGTTCCCCCTCGATCTATAAAACTTCTTTCTATTAGTTACAAAAATATTGAAGTCCCTATACATAAATTAGGAAATAGTTTGATTTTTTCTGTCTTACGAGAACATTCTCTCCTTTTGCTAGCAAAAAAAAAATATCTGCATATTCAATTTTCTTCTGAACTTTCCAGCACTGCACAGCTGAACTCAACAAAGGGATTTTTTCACTGAGTTAGTTTCACCGACTTCAAAAGCGTTATGTCAAACTATGTAGCAAGTCCCTTACAAATAGCTAAGCAGAGAAAACCTTTATTTCATTGCTGTTTTGAGGCTGAAAGTAATGAGTTCTATTCCTACTGTGCTATTCACTCCTGAAGACTAGATGGTGATAACACCACTGACAACACACTCAACTCCTCTAGTGCAGGAGGATTGCCATAGCGCCAGGATGGGGTAAAATCTGCTAGATTTTGAAATGCTGCAAAGCTGTTTATGCTACATAGTACATATTCAATTCACATTTCCTTTGCAACGAATTTAATGGAGGGGGGAGAGGAATAGCTTGAAAATAATTCATTTTTAAGATTTTATCTGGCTGAAGAGCTGAAGTAGAGTTCTTTAAACTTTGGTATTTGGGGTATTTCAAATCTTTCAGCAAAAGCTAAAAATCAAGGGTATTTTCCAGCATGCTGCCTGTAGGCAAACCACTAGTACTAGTTCACAGTTCAGATCAGCAGCCTTCATGCAAGTCTTGGAAAAGATGCCCTTCGAAGCGTTGTCAGCTGCTTTCAAGGCAAAGTTAAAAGTCTGGTTCAGAAGAACAGCACTGATTGTTCACTCGGAAAGTATGAGAAGAAGGTTTCTCTTTGCAGTAGTTTCCTGCATCTCATCCACCACAGGATTCATTCGGTCTTTTTATGTTTGACAATAAAAATGTCTATGGTGGTATGAGATTACAGATAAGTTGTGCTAACGATTAAAAGTCAGCGTTGCTGATCATCGATGCATCCTCTTAAATATATAATTACAGCAGATGTAGCTTAAAAGGAAAGTGTGCCAATGTGTTTACTGATGGTTTTGCATTAGCAAAATAATGCAGAAGGCTGGAGGCTCAGCTGGCAATCCCAGTTCTGTTTTTGGATGGCTGGTAGAGAGGACAAAGTGCTCACTAGTACTGTTATTGTGTTTGTTGCCTATGTTCCAGTTTCTGTTAATGCCACTTACGAGAAGACTGCAGCATCTGCTCAGCCTTTATTAAATTAATAAAAGCCTGTTCTCACTTTGATGGTGCCCCTAGAAACAAAGACCATCTTACCATCCCTTGGAAAGTGACATAAATCACATCACTTGAAGCTGTACTATAATGTACCAGATGTAAAAGACAGCAATTTGCTCAGGTGTAAGAACGTAAGAGCAGGAATCGGTTTTATCAGTTCTGGTCCTGTTTTAGAATGGCATCTGCTAGAATGAAAGGGAAGCTTCTTGAAAAAAATATGCTGAAAAGAAAAAAGAATGGTGGGTGTTACTGTTAGTACTTGCTGAAAATCTGAGGTCCGATGAAATAGAGCAAGCACTGCTACGTGTGCCAGCACATCTCGTAAGTAGAAAACAATTTGAGTTGTGCTTTAATCTTGAGCAGTGTTTGTCCTTAAAGGGGAGCAAGAAGAGTAATCTTTATCTTGCAGACAAAGTTAGACATGTAAACTGTGTGTGGAATGTGGGGATAGAGATGATGACTTCAAACCTTTATCCTGCTATGGTTATCTTTTAGCAAGTTGAAATCATACTCTAAATTACTTTTAATCCCCTCACTTGGAGGAGCAGAATCTACTTCAATGGAAGAAGATTTTTTAAAAACCTTTTTTTAAAAAGGCTTCAGTGTTGTCATCTGCCGGTGGAAATGACATTAATACAGCATTTTCATCAACAACTGTTATGGAGGTTGTTCAAAATAATACCCAGATGTTTAGTGTTCAGACAGTATACAACAGCATAGCACAGACCCTAAAAAATTTAAGTGCACACAATTTACCCTGCCATGACTAATCATAGTTTATTCTAAGAATAGCCTTAATTATTTTTTTCTCCCTTATTATTCATATGTTGTAAGCGTTCCCAGAATAGAGAGGAGAGTGCTGTTTGTGTATCCTGGCTGTTCCAGCAGTGATGACGGACACTTTCAGAGAGAAGCTCTTTTTCAGAACTAGTATTTGGACTTTGCTGTGGTGAAGCAAATGCGACAGTGGTTTTATTCCACCTGGAGCCCCAGCTCTAGACTAGCACATTATTCAAAGGTAGTGGTATTTTGTTTATGCTTGGCTGCACATTGCTGCAGGCAAGGTGCAAACCTGGAACTGGGAGCTGGTGTGCCCAGCAGTCATCGATTTGATGTCACTCGTTCTTTCAGAAATGCAATTCTTATGCCTTGTTTATGTACAAAACCTCATGGATATTCCAGGATGGAAATCACCTCCTCTACATCAAAAAGTGGCTTTTTTGCAATTTTGGCTGCTGATTTCATTACATGTTGTACCTGCTCTAAAAACTGGCTCCAGCCACTGGAGTATCAGAGGAGGTTGTTACAGAGAGGAGGGAACAGACGGTGCAATCGATCTTCATGACTCCTGATGCACATGACTACCTTTCTCCCTGCCTAAGTGGCACATACAAGGTGATTAAATAATCAGTGCTATTACCCTAGAGGAATATAAATCCCCAAAGCAGCCACTCAGAACATTGCGCTCTGGTCTCTGAAGCAGAAGAGGCAAGACGCAGCGGTGCCTGTTCCACTTGCAAGATAAAACACAAAGTGAATTCTTGGTCCCTGTGTAGAATAATGTCTTTCAACTCTTTTACTTCTTTGTCTCAATTACTACTTAATCATAAAATGCTTATTTTTCTTTTGGTATTAAATGAAATTGCCATAGCAGTATATCTTAAAATGGGATATTGTATATCCCCTTGTTTAGTAGGGGAAAACATGGAGTCACAATTCCCCTAACAAAGATCGTTTTATTGGGGTGTTCAGCAGCACCCTTCAAAATTTACCCCCAGCACGTTTTAAACATTTAGACTATTTTTAAATATTAATCAGGCAGAACTCCAAAACCAAAACCTAAATTGATTTTGAACACGTGTGGATAAAACTGTTTCAATTAGCAGCATACTGGGCAATAAAGCAAATGTGGTTTACATGTTGCTGTATGTACACTGCTATTTGTAACATCTCCTGTAATACAATTGCTACAGGGCATAGACAGTGTTAAACTGACTTCACTGATGCTCATGACCCTGATTGCAGAACACACAGTTTGCTTGTACATTCCGATAATATGGGAACCCCAGTTATGTCTTTCCATGACAATCTAGTCAGGGTTTCATTTAAGAAGAAAAGTTAACTCTTTTATCTGGGTTTCATAATTGCTGAAAGCTGACATTTTCATACTGCTGATACAACAATCCACTTTTAAAAGGAGGAAAAAATATTTATTAGGGAATAAACTAGACTGGGACCAAAAAAAAAAAAGAAGGTTAAGATTTATTTACGTCTTTCAATTATTTTAGAGAAAATCAATTTTACAATTTAAAGTGATTTTAAAGCAATGTAACAACAAAATCACATAGTAGTCATTTTTGTAGTCTGAACTATTGCATAAAATTAGCAACTGAGGGAAGATGGAAACAAAAGTGAAGTTTTTGGCTTACAATTATTTTCTTCTCTCAGCCGAGCACTTTTAGAAAACCACAGAATTTAAATTAAAAGTCCTTGAGAGTCTGTTTGAGTTACAGCTGCACCTCAGGGCTGCTGTACAACTAGCATGCTACTAGAAACTCATATATGTTATATGCTATGTTTTAATTCCAGTAG
>JAAGNO010010895.1:73138-132097 GCA_033439905.1 Ceryle rudis
CCCCCCAGGCCACTTGAGAGGGGGATCCCTCTGCTCAGTTAAAAAATTAATTCCTAGAAAAAAGTATTTTTTTTGCTAATATCCACGTATAATGGAAAAATACTTTTTTTTTTTTTTTTTTTTCCTTAGGCCATAGACCTAACAGCTTTCAGTAGCCATGCAAATATGCAAGAAGAATACCATGTGCATTTCAGTCAGCTCAGATATTTCTCATGTGGTTTTTGGCACATAACTTTCTGTGACAAATAGTCACAGATGATAGATGAGTTCATGCCAGCACAATAAATGTGATAACTATCCAATCTGAAATAGATATTACAACTTTCTTGAGCATACTGGGTACTTTAATACTTGAGTATTTCATGAAACGTTGTCAAGGCAACAGAAATCAGTGTTCTTCCTTGGGTTTCTCCAGCAGAAAGGAAGCTTTATTTTTGAAAGATTGCTCATTTCCCATTAACTCTGGTGAAAAATGTTTTTATCAGGCAGTGACAGCACAGTGAGAGTGAGAACTTCCACACAGACTTTCCACTAAGCTATTATTTTCATAGCTTCAAGGCCTGCCTGTTGAAAGATGCCCATCTTATCCTAATCCTCCAGATTTCTGTGTAGATGTGTACCTACCCAAATCTGAGTAAACTTCAGCACATATTCAGCTATTTGAAAGATGATGGCCTAAATAATTTTTGTCTAATGTGGTTATCATGCACGATATAATTATTTCTCCAGCACATAATTAAAAATAAGTTTAATCAGTGAGAAGCTTTCCATTGACTTCAGAGAATGTCGGATCACGCCTATATTCATGTATTTCATCTTTGATTATCTAAAGTGTTTTGTAAAACTTCTATGTAGAATTCCTTTACTTGTGCAGAAAGAATGCATCAGGGCAGAAACAGGTAGATATTTGGCATGAAATCATACAGAAAGCTTGAGAATAATACTCACTTTTTTCACTGTTACTAGTATGAACAGGATTTGATCACAATCTACATATAAAGATGCATGTATCTGTTATCAACCGTCTTGCAACTCTACCCATTTATTTTTATAATGCTACTTGCTTAACATTCACTTGCACATAAAAAGCCATTGTGTGATTTCTCCTGGCTGTGCATAGCTCGAGTTCCTGTTCCGATAGGCTGCTGACTGCCCATGTTTGTTTCCTGTGCACTGTTGAAACTTGCACCCCACCTTGTAAGCAGTGGCATAACTCCATTTTAACAGATGGACCTGAAAAGAGAAATGCCAGGGCACCAGCAGGCTCCCTGACTTCAGCCTGCAAGGTCAAGTTCCAAAAGTGTCTTTGAAATTGTAATTTATGCTGAGCTTCCCCTGATTTTAAAGAGGAGTAGTGTTTTAAGATGTAGTATTTAATGAAAGGAGGCGTAGTACTTGTGGATACTGGTACTTTAATGTGCTGTAGTTTTGAGATGTCTCACCTGTGCTGCAGTTAACTCTGAAAGAGGTTAATTCTGAGATACCTTGACTTTTGGAGTTAGAAATAAATAACAATAATGAGCAGGGGTAAAACCCAAGGAAACAGTGAAAGCTGATATTGTTGTGTAAGGAAACTGTATCCATATTTTAGAGGCAACAGTGCGAGCCGGAAAAGCCTGTAAGTTTCTTCAAGGCTTGTTTTCTGAGCTAGATTTAGAAACCTGTGCTGTGAGGGGTTCTGAGAAGATTCTAGTGATTCTTTACATGTGAATGAGTATGTTCTAAGTAAATAAATAACAAAGAGATGACAGAACAACATTGCTAATTCCCATACAAAATATAAGTGATTTATTTGAACAATGCCTGTTTATGTTGTCCAAGGATGTGCTTTCCACCAACACTTACCCAGGCAAGAATTTTGCTCATGAGAGTATTAATATTCAGAGGTTTCAGTTGATTGACTTTCAAGAAAGCTCAGTAACCTACATGTTTAAGTAATTTATTTTAAGGAGATTTAGGCTCATAGCTCCCATGAAAACATCACCCTTCTCTGCAAAGTTCCATGCTGTACAGAATTTAGTTAGGTGCTTCAATACATTCATGTGTCTGTTCCCCTGTTCCTCTTAACAGTATGCATTCTATATTGGGGAACCAGGTAGACAATCTCTTAAAACAGAGATTTATTTCAATTCCATTCAGAAATGTTAAATGAAAGGCTAACATATAGTCTTCTGCTGAAAAAAAATATTTAGCAAGGCTGTTTCCATAGTTATGCAGGAAGTACCACAGAATGTGTCATTTACTGGAGTTCAGTGATGCAACCTGTACTGGTAATACAGGTTGAACTGATACAAAATTTCAAACACTTGATAAACGAAGCAACTGATGAACTGAACAAAGACTGATGATATGATGGATCCAAACGGGTTTGGTTTTGGTGGTGTGGTAAAATAATATCCCTGAAAATTTTATTACCTTTCTGTTTTCATAGCACTAGCATCTATTGATTTAGGTGTTACAGGCTTGGGAGGGCTTTGCTCTTAACCAGTATCTCCCAGTCACCATCGTCATATTCACACACCATAAAAATGCAGGGGAAAAAGCTACACAGCAAATGAGAAGCAGCAGTGGACTTTAGTGCATGCCTTGTTAGTTCTGTGATTTGCTTTGTTTGTGTTCAATTTTACTGCTGTTACAATAAATGAGAAAACACGAAGGTGTTGCCTGAATGTCCCAGGTAAATGATAAGCAGCTGAAGCACATGCTGGCTTTGTTTGCCCTCTTAGGCAGTTCTACATGGCAGAACGTGGGACTTTTTGACTATGGAAAATGCCTGTTGAGAGATCAGATTGGGTCAGGGCACAAGGGCCCCCTGTAAATTCATCAAACAGAGTGTGTCTGAGGTGTGATCTCACCCAAACTGTGCAAACAGGATACAGGGATACAAGTACCAGTGTCAGAAGTGGCCCCCACACTCTGCCTGCATGAATCTGAATTGGACTGGAATACAATCTCAGTGTAACTAAGTGTTTCTGACAAAACTAGACTAACACCCAGGGGGCTGTATAAATTCTTAAGGAGCCACTGAAGTAATTTTTAATAGCTTCCAGAGAAAGAGCGGGCTCATTTTGTACCCAGCAGATGCCTCCCCCCCAGGGGAAAAAACGTTCTGAGTTGTGTCAACGTTAAATAGTGACACACAACTGATGAAAAACGGTCCTGCCCCTGCCTCGGCCGATGTTCTTCTCTCCCTTTTTTTTCAGAATGGGTTGGCCGAGTTACTGCCAGAATGGGTTGAATGTGCAGGGAGGATTATTTGCTTGTTTTGGTGGGTGTGTGCAGGAGAGTGCGTGAGCACGAGCAGAGGAGGAGTGAGGCTCCGGGCTGGGTGGGAGCTGGTTCGCGGAGAGCACAAGCCCTCTGCGCATCGCTTCTGGTAGCGCGAGGGAGTCTGCCCGCCGGGCTGAGGACGGAATGGACTTAGACTGAAGAATTATTCTCAGAAGGTAAACCCCACCCTGTGAAACTAGATCTGAACTGGAAGGGGTCGTGGCTTTATTTGGCAGGGAGAGGGGGGTGCATTTTTGTGATGTGACTGAATAGCTTGCCAGTGGTATCATAATAGGGTATGTGTACTGTTGTTCCTGCGCACCGAAAGGATCCTTTTTTTAAAAGGCTGTGGGTAATTCTGTGGTTTAGATAAAGGGAGTGCAGCTAAAATGTTTTTAAACTGCCAAGAGCAGAGGAGAATGGCACAGAGGCTGGGCTGTTTCTGATTGCAACTGATTGCTGATGTGTGGAGGAACAATACGATCTTGAATAATTCTTAATATAGTTTGTTGGCTCTTTTGATCACTTCTGGAGATTTGTTGCATAGAAATAAGGTTAGAGTTTGTTTCCAGTTTCCCTTCCTTTTTTTCTGAGAAACGTGTTTCATCAGCTAATTTAGAACACTGATTTTTACTGTTTTTTTTTTCTAATGTGGTTTATTTGCATAAAAATGGGGAAACAAAAGGTTTAATTATAGCTCAGGTTATGGGTAAATGGTTCAGAAAGTTTATCTACGTAGCTGAGTAGCACCATAGATTTCACTGATGAAAAATATGCTGGTGTAAGTGCCTAGAACACCACACCATGCCCAGGGTCAAAATAGGTAGAATAAATATACTTCCAGAAAAAATAACATAAATTTCTTCATGTAAAAACCTTTCTAACAGGGTTTTGGTGATTCTGTCCCCCATCTCAAAAGATTGAATTTGACAAAGGGGATATCTGTAGTTGGGAAAGACTTGACACATAAAGATGACAAAAGAGTATCTGAAGTTGACGGAGCCCTAACAGAAGTTCAGTTGCTGTGGCAACATAATCAGAAGGCATTAACTTTTCAGCGGTGGTTTGGAAACCGTCCTTCAGTCAATTTGAACATCAATAGAAAGGGGAGGAATGTTAAGAGAATGTAGGGATGGTGACTAAGAAAAGCAGGTTGCAACAAGTAATTTGAAAAAACCAACCAATTAAAGCTTCCTTATTGCCACAAAGAGATTTGTGAAATCTTGCAGGTGCTTTTAGAAATATGGTTTATCTGTATAAATTGCTATCATGAGTACAATCTGGTTGATTAGATCTATATTTCCTAGCACAGCATCTTTAGCTTTTACCTTTTTGATTTACCTAAATATTCTCTAGTGTGTTTCTTGCACTAACATACCAGTTTTTAGTAGAAGAGCAAATTACTTGGATGACTCTCTTTTTCTCGTTACATAGCTATATTAAGAATTTAAGTGCATGGTTCTCTCTGCAGAACACACCTTGTTCTCTTGGAACAGTCAGATTTAGGGAAAACACAATACTCTGGTAGGTCCAATTCTGTTCATCTTGTAAGCTTTTGCATTGTGCTAGTGCTACCTGCCACAATCACCCACAACAGAGATATCAAATTAATAATGATCCCTGCACCCAAGTACTTAACACTGAAAACAAAACTTTCTCCAGTGTCGCAGCCTCACTATCAATTGGGATGTGGTGATAGGGGAGTGTGAGTCACTTTGTAGCAAAAGGAAACTATTTTAGCCAGATACTTTTTGATTCTCCTGGACTCAGATAAAATGGATTAAGTAGTGAAATACTTTTGCAGGATTGCGATCTTTGATTAAGTCCTGCTCGGTAATTCTTCCCATCAGTTGAGTGCTACTGACTTGTAGAAGAGCAGGACAGGACTTAGACCTGTCACCTGTAAAAAGTAATTGTTGGGAAGTATGCAGCAATGACATGTTTGAAACTTGAGACGTGGAGAAGAGCCTGCTGGGGCAAGTCTAGAGCTGTCACCTGTTTGTAACAGGCTCCGTCCGGGTGTTGTGCTCATGTTCATTCTGCAAGGACTCAGTCACCCCTCTCTCTTTTGTCTGCTTTGTCACGGGGGGACAAAACAAACCCGAAGGATATGTCTGGAATTTCTAGGGACTTTGAAGTTCTCAGAATTAACACCTGTCTTTACTGAGCAGGTGCTTTACAGATGAAGAAATATGATACACCTGAGTATTTTGTGGATGAATAAATGTTTGAAATGACCACCTGAAGCACAAAATGGGTACAGTTTAGTTATATGCTCATGCTACATTAGAAGATCATGCAAGTCTAGTAGTTCTTTGGATAGATATCTGGAATGTATGACATTTATTACAAGCCTTTTTCTTTATAAGAAGGAAAAATAGCACAGAACAAGTGATGCACCTTTTCATCACCAGCAGCCCAGATGCTCTGGCATTTAAACTGTCTGTGAAACTAGCTTGGGATGATTTGTAGAGGCCTATGAAATGAGTTTCATAAATCATTTGAGCATCAGCTAAAATGATAAGAAATTGACTTTTACATGTAGGATTTGGAGAGAGAGATTTGCTTTGTATACAGATGGATCTGCTGTTCCTTTGAATTCTGTGAAGTAGTTGCATCTTGGCTGGAAAATGTTTTTTCCTAGCAATGAGGACAGTAAGAACTGAGGCAGGAAAAGGAGACTTACTTCAGCAGCACCCTTGAACTACTGCCATTGAGACAGCAGTTGTTCGGTTGAAAACTGGATGGCAGCAAATGATGTTATGTATCCCTTTCTGCTTTATGTCTGTCACCTCTTTCCTGTTCATCACCATAGTAGTATGTTGTATCATGGTTATTTTGTTAGGATGGCTTTCCCATAGTAACTAGAAATCTTGATTTTACACTGAGTTGAAGAAAACAAGGTAGGGAGTAAAATCCCTGTTTCTTGTCTCTGATGAACATAATCTGATGGGATGTTCAAAATATAGGAAGAAGATTTGTCCCTTCCCTAGACTGTCATCTGTTGCTTGTTGTGACCCCTTGCTGGAAGAGATTTCCAAAGGTAGCAGTAGCATCAGTTAGTCAAGGATAAAACCCATTCTTTAGACTTTTTGAAGGATTATCATATGAGAGTCATTGGAATGACAGTGACTTTTAGGATCAGTTTGCTGCAAGAGCAGGCTCTAGTCACTAAAAGAAAATTTATTCCCTGCTCAGTTCACTCCTAACATGTTTTCCTATTAGAACGTGTGAGTCTATCAGCTACCAATTAGTATAAAGTGAGTGGTTCATGTCTACTTTTTCTTACACACTACCTTTGATTTATGTTCTCTGGTTATTTTCTACGGATATACTGTGTCTGACCTCGTGCTTAGTTTCTTTCCCCACTCCTTTGGCCTTTGCAACTTTTATTTCTCGGTAGTTTTTGGGACACTCCCTCTGAACTGGATGCAGACATCAGAATGGAGAGCAAGCTTTGCTAATCGCATGATAAGGGTTACAGGATTCCTGAAACAGCTTTCCAAGAAAGCATTAATTTTGATCCAAGTGGAGTTACTTAATCTCACAAGCCCTCATTTGCTTTATCAGTTGGAAAGAGGTTTGTGCTTGCCCACCAAATAGGTAAAGATGAGTTTTGCCTGGTGCTACTCTGACCTGTTATTTCAACCTTCTCCATACTACAGAGCCCTGTTGCAGTGCTGGACTCTCCAGGTCAGTAGCAATTCTGGTGCTGATGCGGCACAGCCAACCCCAGAACTGTTCCTGGTATTGCACTTGAACCGTCTCTCTGAACCATGAGCCACATCAACAAAGCTCCCTTCTAACAACAAAGCCTCTGCTATAGCAGGAATTTTGCTGCTTAGCCAAGACAGGTCTCAGTGAACTGCTTTAACTCTATTGGAAATTTTTCCAGTGTAACCTTAGACTCTGGCTCCGGTTATTCAGTCGTTTTGGTCCAGACCTGTGCTCCCTAGCCTGATGCATGTGTAAAAGCTTCTCTCTGTGTGAAGCCCACTGGAATGAATGTTAAGGTCAGAGGAACTGCTGAAACCATCTTTATTGACCTTCTCTTTTCAAATTATCATAGAGCTTTTTCCTCAAAACCAAATGAAAGCTTAACCTATGGGAAATTATCCTGCCTTGTCATGAAGACTGTAGGGTGATTATAAGGCCAAAAATTTTCCCTCTTGCTGCTTAAATTAACTTTACTTTTTAGAAATATCACCTTATTTTGAGGTTAAATTTGTCTAACTTCAGCCTTTTGACTTTGTCATAGTTTGAGGAGCAGCTGAGGGAACTGGGGTTTAGCCTGGAGAAAAGGAGGCTCACAGGAGACTTTATTGATCTCTATAACTACCTGAAAGGAGGTTGTAGTGAGGTGGGGCTTGGTCTCTTCTCCCAAGTAACAAGTGACAGGACAAGAGGAAACAGCCTCAGGTTCCACCAGGGCAGGTTTAGGTTGGACATGAGGAACAATTTCTTCCTCACAAGGGTTGTCAAGGCCTGGCCCAGGATGCCCAGGGCAATGGTGGAGTCAAAATCTCTGGTGAGGTTTCAAAGCCATGGAGATGTGGTGCCAAGGGAGATGGTTTAGTAGTGACCTGGCAGTGCTGGACTTGATATTAAAGGTCTCTTCCAACAAAAATGATTCTACAATTCTATGATTGAAAAGCTCCTGCTGTTTCCTACTATTACCTCCTTTGCTTTTAATTGCCTGTTTGTTGTGACCTTATCTCTGAAGCTTTTCTCTGAATAATGATTTCACCCTGAGTCCAGGTTCACAGCTGAAGACTCAAGTTGTTTTTGATGGTTCTCCACTGAACTCTATTCTGTAAATCCACACGTATGCACTCACCAGTGTTACAATGGGGATGTTGAGGTATCTGTAGTCAAAAGCAAAAACCTGTTCTCTGTTTTTCCTTTATATTTTTTCTATACATCAAGTCAGAAGAGCCAGCCCTTTCAGGTACTCTGAGAGGAGTTTCTGGGAGGCTATTAACAATGTTCTCAAAGAGCCTCTCTTGGTTTCTGTTGCACACAGTGTGGTTCTCTTTCTCACAGGACACTGCTTTCTTGATTTGTAGGCTTATTATGTTAGACTATTAACACATACTTGTTGGGTTTAGATTGTCTTTGAGTCATCAGCAGATTTACGAGGAAAGGTTTTATGTTCTTGTCTTGGTCAGTAGTAAGGTACCTCATGCTGTGGGTAGAAGGAAGTAATCTCTGAGGTATCTGGCTCAGCAGAGCCTCCCCTGCTAACACATCCATCTGTCAGAGAACTGTCTGGCTATAGCTGTCTTAAGACTCTTGAGTACAAATTATTCAAGTCTTCTTAATTGGAGCTTTTGACTCATGGCAAACACTATTCAGCAAAATCTTGCTCAATAAACACTGTCAAACATGAATAATGTCTTTCAGCATTGTCAAATACAGACCAGAAAGGTATGCCTTCTGTGCCTTTTCTGTGTCATCTTTCATCATTGTTCCTCTACAGATCACAAGGAATCTTTGCCTGATCTGTGGCTTTTTTTTAATTTTACTTTTTTTTTTCCCCATCATGCTTTTATAATAAAGACTCTTACTGTCTTTAAACATATTGTCCATAGTAATTTCTTACCTGTTATCTTTATTTCTAATGTAATGCTTTAGTCACTGTTTTTTGTTGTTTTTTTTTTTTTTTCTTTAGTTAATAGTATCTTAGTTCTTGTAATTTTTCTGCACATCAAGCATGTGGACTGTGATAACACTTTCATTCCTATTTTAGAATACAGAATTTGGGACATTCAGTAGGATGTCTTAAGAATTCCAAGATTTATCCATCTACAGTTACTTTAAGATCTAGGAATATATATGTTCCTTTAAAATTTCACATGTACACATATATAACACTGCCCATTATTTCTCTCTGTCTATACATGCCATCAAATGATGATCAGAATGGAGATAATGTCTAATTTTAGGAATTGCTAACAACGTTCTCATGTTAGGGTGAGTTATAGTATTACCTGCTGTTAGATGAGAGACCTTATGATTTATTAAATAATTATGTTGGTTTGTTTTTTCTAAGATAGAGAGCAGGATTGTTACTGACTTTTTTCTAGCTAAATTTCAGCAGGCTGAACTCAGCTATAGTTCTACTATCTAAGAAACCTGTTTATAATTAAATAAACTAGTAATAGCTCTGTCTTCTGAGATACTTTGCATTGTTCTGGAGGTGTCATTGCAGCTGCAAATACAACTTCAGTTAGTGTGATCTGCTAGTGCATACACATCAAGCTCTGTTTATAAGAATTCAGCCAGAGGGGCAGGTCGCAGGACTAAGAGTCACTTCATTCAGAAAATTAAAAGGAGAAACATGCTCATGTTTCCCTCTTGAACTCACATGTTCCTGATAATTCAGTGGTTCTGTTATAACCTAGTGAAAGAAAACATGAAGATGACTTGGAAAGCAAGACATTCCTGGTGTCATGCAAGATTGCCTATCATATGCATGTGGTACATCATCCTTCACACAACTCCATGCTGTCCATTGACTTGTGCCATATAACTAACGCTCGGCAGCAAAACAAGCTAATGACTTGACTTTGCTTTCAGCCAGCTAGAAGCTGTGGCTGAAATGGCTTTCTTGCCTTGCTGCAGGGAGGCTGAGCATCCAGCTGTACAGCTCAGCAGACTTTTGCTGGCTTGTTGAGATGAATTTATAGTTATGCCAATATTAGACCATTTGAAAAGGCCACTGGAACTATGGTGAAGTTACTTTAAAGTGTCTTTGCTAGTTGATTCTGATTCTGACCTAATCCAGCAATATGAGTGTGACTGTAATCAGGTCCTTTAGGTGGAGTGCCTTTTCATGTCAAAAATCCATGCTGGACAAAATGCACACAAGATAAAGGTATATTGAATTCTCTTACTGCTTTGTGAAGCTTAAAGATTACAGAAGACATAGAAAGTCCACACCTGTATTTATGAACTGGACCTGTGCCAGCATTGTTAAGAAATAGAGGAAGGATTTGTATCAGGTCTTGACAAATACTTGCTGTGGAGAAGTTCAGAATTAAAAAGAAATATTCTGTGCAATAAATATGCTATAAAAGAAAATTAAATGTCAGTTGCTGTATTTTGCCCTCATATGCCCCTAAAATAAGGGTAATGAAGGCAGTGAATTCACAGACTTTTAATTAGATTAGAATTAAATTTAATATTAATAAAGTCTGTTACATATATTTCCTCTGGATTGTTTCTGATTAACTGCATGTTCAGTCACTGGGACTAGTTTTCTCTATGCATAAATGTATCCCAGAGATCTTGTTGAAATCCTGGCAACAGGCAGTAAAGCTGTGTTTCGTATTGCTTTGCTCCTCTGTACTGCCCACAGTATCCTAACTGACCACTTTGGGCTACCGTGAGTACAGTTCTTAGTTGAATAGAATTGCCTTCTTTGTACTGGCCTCCAGCTGTTAACTGTGTAGATAATAGAAGTTCTTAACTCTGGTCCTGTGTGTGGCAATAGGTGGATTTGCTACATGAAGACAGAATGAATAGCTCCCATAAAGACCATAGGTGGTAGGTTAGCATTTCACCTGTGTGTGCAACTTGCTCAACATTGGACGTTCAGGAAAGTGAAAACTCAAAGCAGAGCTGACAGTGCAGTCACAAGTGTCTGCTAGGATCTTACTAAAGTAAGTCCAGTTGATATTCAGCTGCCATGAGGACCGTTTCTTCATGCCAGAAGAGCAGTTGCACAACTAGGCATTTAGCCTGAATCATTACTCACATCTTTTCTACAAGGAAAAATTGTATTCCAAGCAGCTAATAATTACATTGCTATTAGCAGCAAGTAATGGCTATAATAATATTGTATGCCAATGGAATTAAAACTAATAAGTTACAAAGTTTATTAGACATCTATTAAGGCATATACTGGCATGGTATTGGCAGTCACTGTTGGAATGCTGGGAAGTATTTTTATATAAAAATCAGAAACCAGGCATGAGTTAACAGTGCAAGTGTTCATGGCAGCAGGACAGCTGCAGTTTTGGCTTACTGAAGGCAGCACAGCAATCAATGGAAGGCTCGGGGCATCTTCCATGTCTCCTGCATGCATGTTGTCATTCAGATTTACAGTCATGGCCTCACGCTCCATTTCCCACTTTCGCCCAGTCTTGTGTCTTGCAGCCCCATCAGCCTGGGAACTGCCAGTGTGAGCTCTGCTTCCTGCTGCTCTGTCTTGTCTCAGGTTGGACAGTGGCAGAGACTGTGCTGAGTGTGGTTTCTATTAAGATATTGTGACAGTAGTGTTAAAAACAGCTGTAGAAGCTCCTAGTTTTAAAGATACATACCAAACAAGGATTTATCCGCTAGAACATTTTCATCATTTAAATTGTATTATACTTTCCTTTGGTAGTAAAAGAAAATTATGGTAGATTCTGAAGTCCTTTGGAAGTACAGGAGCTACCCTTTAATTTTGTATCTGAGCACAGATATTTGTAGTGACTCACTAAAGAGATAAGAGCCTGGGAAAAATGAGTGGACAGTTTGGATCAGGATGTTATTAGAGGCAGATTTTGGTCTTCAGAGTGTTTTTGCTGTTCCAGCTGCTTGTGAGATCACAGAAGCCTGCAGAGAAGGAAACAATGGAATTTGATGTTATAATGAACATCAAACAGGGTTGAAGGTTCTGTGACCTCTACAAGTAATTAAAATAAAGCTTCACTGGAAAATGGTAGGCTACTGCCACAGTTCCTGTTTTACAATTCACAACATTCCTTAAGGAGTTTGAAAGAGGAGTCTGAGTTATTCTTTGTGATGCTCCTTAGTCCTTAAGTGAGTTAAAAAATCAGGTCATTCTCCTCTGAGTCTTGGCAGAACTAAATATTTGATTAGGTTTGTCCATCAAATGGGCCTTATACCTGTTCATAAAAATTGAAAAAAAGAAACTAAGGGGGAGGGAGGATCTTTTACTCTTACATGTACGCTTTCAAATATACAGCAGTTTTTGTGGTATTTAAATAGTATCAGAAAAGTAAAGCTTTCTACTTGTTTAATAGCTGTTTGTCAGGTGACTGCTAAGATATCTTTGAATGGAGAATGAGTGAGTGCAGCTGTGCAAATGTAATGCAACAAATATGCACTTAATTGTGTCCTTTGGCCAGCAGAAAAAGTCTGTTGGTAATTAGTCCTTCCTCTACCAGACCCACTGGCATGTGAGCTCTCCTAGCGGGATTCTTGTTATTGTTCTCTCTGGCTCTTGTTCACTGTTGTTCTGGAAAGAAGGACAGGATTGAAGGCATGAGTAATAGGAAATCTTAAGCTCTCACATTCACCAGAGAGGAAAACATTTATTTAATCAGACTAGAGCTCTACAAGCACTCGGAGAATAAAAGTTAGTCTTGTGGGAAGTGGAGACAGAGGGGATGGACTCAGAAAATACAGTCCTTAGCTTTTGAAGTACTATTACCATGAGGTTACAGCTGTGTGCATGCTCAGCACAGGTATGTTTTATGCTGGGTTTCTGGGGCACAGTACATCAGCTTGTATGCAGCTGTATTTGTAGCTCCTAGGTTAGAGTCACTGTGATACCCACTGTTGCCTTCCCTGACACCTATGAGTACCAGCACACTTTTGGCTTCAGGAGGTCCCCAAAGGCATCTTGGTAAAGTGAAGGCACATGAGAATTGTGCCTTTTGTGAGGAGTTGGAGTATCAGCAGAGTGAGGAGGGGTTGTGAAGGAGCTCAGTGCATTGTGTTTTACTGGTGCTTCAAATACCTTCCTACCTCCCAGGCTTTTAGTTTACCCTTTAAACGGCAAGAGGTCTCTCTCTAAGGTTGATGCACGCCGTGTAAATGCAATATCTATGTTCTGCAACCTTTCCTATTCCAGACAAATGTACCGGCTTATTACTCCCCCCCCCCCCCTCCTTATTAGAGGGAGCCTTCAAAGCCCTCTGTAAACAGTACACAGAGGCTTTTAAAATGGCATTGCAGACTGGTTTAATCAACTGAGGAGGATTTGTATGTCCTAGTTGAAGGTATTTAAGAGAACTGTATTCTGGAAGAAGGCAGAAAATTGATAGCTGCTGGGTATGAAAAGGTGGTCTAAGAAAAAATTAATCTCTCATTGTCAACAATTATCACAGCTTTTTGTATTGTTATAATACATAATAGAGCTTGTATTTTTGCTGATGTTACCTGGGACACATCTTCTGCAGAATATACACATCTAGTTCCCCTCTGTAGCCCATTATCTATGAATCCTGGCTACTGAACCTCCAACCATCAATTCGTAAGCCTTAGAGGAGAGATGGTTACATGGGTTTATTCTCAGGGCTGGTCATTAGGAATACATTTCTGTCACGGTTTTCTCTGGCAGTGTTTCTCCAAAGTATTTTGTGAAGGACATTAAATGATGTTTTACCTTCTTTGTAGACTGAAGCACAGTGTTGCTAAAGACTTGATTCTAGCATTACCACAATAAATAGAACATTAATACTATCTAAAATAAGGTTAAACACCATTTTCTTTACATGAATATGCATATAATGTGTATTGTCTATGTATTTAGTAGTATGTATATTGCTGGTCAACCACGAATCAGTGAGACTTTCAGAGTTATGGAAAGCTACTCAAATTTGACATCCATGTATTTACATTTATAGTGACACTCATAATATGCCTTTGGTCCCTTTTCGTTTCTGCAATTCTAAGGCTCTGGAAGTGTTTGGTAAATGAGTATATACTACTACTTTTTTTTTAATCCAATTTTTTCCATCTACTGTGTTGAAATGGCATTTAATTTGAGAACCTATTTTAGATTTGTCAGTGTGAATAGAAGATAAATAGAAAGTCAGAAGAGATTGCATTTTATTATAAATTGATAACTGATGTTCTTTGCTTCCACTGCCAGCTGATTTAACAGCAAATTTATAGGCAGTGACAGTAATGTATTGGTTTAATATTTCATTTGACAATAAACTGCTGTCAACTCGTACAATTCCACTTAAGGATTTGTGTGCAAAGTAAGAGTATTAACGTTCAGTATTATTTGAGTTGATTTTATCACTTTTCGCTAAGCAAAACCAGGGTATTTACAGCAATTCAGCTTACTCAAACTTAGTTTAGGGACAATCCTCTAAGGTACAGACCATAGTTTCCATTTGATGGTTTGGATTGTCCTGAAGACCTCAACCAAAACTGAAATGATTCAGAAGGGATCCTAAGCAGTATGATAGAACAAAAACAGTGGCTGCATAGCTGTATTTTGAACAGAGAGTTGTTGCTGCTGGCAGGGTGCAAGATGTCACTGGAGAAGTTCTTGTGTACCAAAGCTAACCGTAAAGGATCAGCTCGTGTACCAAAGCTAACCAGCTGTTAAGGACGTGAAGTGAACTTAAGAAGGGATAAGGAGAGCCAGGCATAGTGAGAAGGCAAGGGGCTCTAACTCTCTTGCACCTTGTTTGAACAATGTTCAGGGCAAATGGGCACGGAATTAATGTTACTTGTTACTGCAAACAGGATTGAGATGTAAACCTTACGGTCCATAGCACAGTAGCATAAGATTGCAGGAAATTGCACACTGGCCATACTGAATGAGGGTTTAGTAGCCTGAGAGCTGGGCAAGACCAGGTGTCTAAAAAGTGAGTGTTTCATTCCCTTGTAGATCTAAAAGGTTTTCCTAATACATTGTAAACGACTGATTTTTAGCAACCAGTTTTCTCAGATGATCACAAGTCAGACATAGCAAGATTAGTCCTGAGTTAGATGAGATGCAGATTATTTTCATGTGGATGTCCACTGAGGAAGGGCTTTCACTCCTGAATCACAGAAACATTACCGAGGCAGAAAATTCATGTAGCTGTTTTGGAAGTGTTCAGTAACAACTGCAGCTGCTGTGGTAGGTAAATCCCCCCGAACCTAGCCAGTGCAGTAAATGGTAGCACTTCTAGTTAGCAAGGTTGTGTTATCTGGAGCATGGTGTTCATTCATCATCACTCACACTAGGCTAACATTTGGCCAGTTATTTCAGCCTTGGGGAAAGACCCAGTAAACTTGAAATCGGTCCTTTGGCTGTTTTGAAGAGACACGTGTACATCGTTTATTCTCTTGACAGTAGCAGATCAGAAGTCTTTCCAGGAAAAAAAAAATCTTCAGAGAGACTGCAGGTCTCACATCATATTATTGTGATGCATTCTGGATTGGTTTCTCCTGTGAGTAGCCTGGCTTTATAAAAATCATGTAAACTGCTTATAGCACTTAGCAGATGAGTACCTGAATGCAGGCACCCTTTTCTAAAGGATCCTCAAGAAAAGCTTTGTGATGAGGAGAAAACAAGGGGGATGTTTATCGGATGATCATGGCAAGTGGAAGCCACATTAATGTTAGCACTAGGTGGACCAAATATAGACCCTTTTTAGGACAAAGTATGAGTCAAGCTAGTAGAAGTAACTGAATCAAGTTACTGTGAATCAATTGCAAAACAAGGAAGAGGAAACTCAGAGGCCTGGGGTGGGAGTGCCAGAGTAACCAGACAAACCCCAAAAGATTGGCATCTGCATCTTATGACAAGAAAATGCACCTTTTGATTAAAAGATGGGTGCAATATAGCTTACTTGTTCCAAAACAAAACCAAACAAAACGCACACACACAAATCACAAAAAAACCCAAAACCAAATAAACAAAAACCTCAAAGCCCAAACCAAAATCACCACATCTCAAAGGCCAGACTGGAAGAAGATGAAACTACAAGGCTGTGAATGTGTGATTTTTCTTTGTCCACGTGCTGTGGTCCTCTCACAACACAAGTATCTCTGCTGCATCCTGACTACCCTTCTTAAAGCCTCATTGCCTTAGTTGAGCATCAGGGTGCTTGGTAGGGAATTGCTTCCTTACAAAACCTACTTCATCTGTTAAAATTTATGTACAAAGGTTTCAGTCCTTTGTGTCTGGGAATTTGGTAAGCATCTCACAGGACACAATCCCATCTCTGATGGCTTATCTCAGAGGTTAATTAATAATAATAATAATAATAATATAACAGGCCCTCTACTCTTTCCAGTTCAGACTGTGTAGCTACTTAGCTACCCTACTGAATACCTTTTGAGAAGCTATAAATTTAATTTCAGAAAAATCTATGTGCCTATGGAATATTTGAGCTCTGACAAGCAGTGTTATGCTTCAGAGATACACTTCAGATACTGCAGAGATATACTTCAGTTTGGTGAGAGGCAGAGCCCAGAAAAGATTCCAGTTTTGTTACTTCAAATTTATTTTTCAGTTATTGTCTTCCTGTTTCGAGAAAATCCTTTCTGGCAGTGATTCAGCCTTCTTAGGAATTTTTTATATCTCATTAACTGATAGCAGTTCCCAGGACATCAGATTTGCCATCATCTAATATGCCTGAAATCACTTGTGACAAGCAGCTCTGTGGGCCCCACTCTACTGAAGAACTTCAGGAATGCTGAAAAGTTTTGGGTTTGCTTTTTTTTTGTTTATTATTTGTTTACTTACCAAACACAGATAAAATTGCTGTTCTTCTGTACGTACAATATGTTTGCATGAGGCAGAAAGTGCAGAGAAGGATGACAACATCTGCTAAGTGCTGAGCTGTCTGAATTGCAGATCTACCTTTGAACACTGTTCAATATTCACAGCCCTAAGCTATAGGGGTGTGTGTGTGTGTATGTGTGAGTAGTTGGATTTCGCACGTCTGCATTCAAGATCAAAATAGCTGTGGCTTGATGCCAGCGTGACATTTTAGATACATTCAGAATTTCTTCATTTTCTTTTCCTTAAATTCCAGTCTTGAATTGAACTGATGGGACACCCCAGGGGTTAAATAATTGCTAGAGTCAGAGACAAAGAGGGCAGCCGATAATGAAAGTGATAGAAAGAGAATCAGCATTAACTGTGTTTTTCCTTCTCAGTTCAATATTGGTTTTGTTGCTTGCTGCAAGCCGCGCATCAATACTGTTTCCCCCCTCATTAGCTTTTCTTCCTTGAATAGGAGTATCTTGTAGTGACCTTTAGTTGTCTCTCTTACCAGAACAGCAGAGGTTTTTTGCAGCTGAAGAGAGTTTGGCTAAACTATCAGCACACTGAGTCCTCCTTTGTGGCCGTGAATTGCTGAAATTCTGGCATGGGAATTGTTCTTAGTGAAAAGAAAAGACAAATAAATAGTCATGTCCACAAACAGCATGTATGAAGACCTTTCCTGAACATCCCTAAAATCAAATCCAAGTACTACTCTACTAAGGCAGGAACAACTGAGCAGATTAAAACTAGATGGTGCAACTTTACCTGGAGAAGAGCTGGGTGATAGAGCTGATTGTCTGGTAGTTGTCAGGTACTTTAGTCCATATACTTCATCATCTCATATAAATACTTTTAAATACTAAGCCTATAAATCAATGTTGAATGTAAACCAAAAATATGTTGTTATTCATCTTAATAGGCATAAGGAAAGATTGAATTTTAGTAATGTTACAGTCTCAAGTATAATGATCTGATGACACTTTGCAAGTCAGCTACAGAGCAAACATATTTTGTGTATGTAACACCTGAGTAGAAAGGGAATATTTTGCAAAAAAGGAATTGAGGTTAACTTGTTTGGAAAGCCAGATACAATTTTAAAGACTTTTAGAATTCATTACTTGTCGCTATTAAGGGTTGTTTTCTAGGATTAATTATTTTACAATTAAAAAAGCCTGATGTGGACATTGCATGTGTAGTTTCTGATGCAAGAAAGTTGATTCATTGGTTGCCTTGGTCTTCTAAGGAGAAGAAATTACATTAATATTCATGCCTTGATTCTTCTGGTGCTTATGGGCCTGAAATCTATCCAGTTTTGTTTATTATGGATATCAGTGTGTTTAAGAGAATGAATGGCTCAGTGGATTTGAATTTGAGTAACAGGATCTAGAGTATTTGGCATGAATATTTTACATCAATAGGTCAAATTCAGCTCAAGCTGTCTGTGCTAGTGTAGCTTCTGAAGTCAGGTATCTGTGAATTAAATGAATGGTCCCAGAAGTGGCTCTAGAAAGCTCTATCTGCTAATGCCCACATCAGCAACATCGTGGGGAAAAAGGCCAAGGAGTGAAATGGCAGGTTGAAAACTGTTATTCGTTGTCTAAATTGATCTGTAACAATGGAGCACTTGAGAAAGTACATGTTGTTTGACAAAATGAGGAGGCAGCCGGCTTACCCAAACACCTGACTGCAGTTTGATATTCATTGCCTTGGGCTGCTAGGTAAGTGTTGGGCAAATCATGGAGAGCAGATAGAGTTTGACATAGCCTCTAGCCAGAAGAATCTTTAAACCACTGATTACTGGAATGGAAAGGTGTGAAGAGGAAAGGCTGTTCTGTATTGGCATGTTTCTTTACAGCCTTTTACCCCAAGTAGTTATTGCTGGCCTCTGATGAGTACAGGATACTGGACTAGATAGACCTCTGGACTGAAGCAATATGGCAGATCTTACATTTTCATCACTATTGCCATCATTGTATCATGAAGGCAATATTGTATCGTAACAAGTGAACCAGAAGAAAATTGGCAGTGGTCTATCAGCAAATAATTAGTGCCCACTAAGCAATGCAATGTGTCAGCCCCTCATTTCCCTGTTCTGTTTTTGTTCAGGCAGGTGACAAGCATTATCATCCAAGCTGTGCACGATGCAGCAGGTGCAACCAAATGTTCACGGAAGGAGAAGAAATGTATCTGCAAGGTAAGGATGTCTCCATTCCAAAACAAGAAAATCAGCCTTTGTAATTTTCCTGTCACAGACTTCAGGAATTTATAAACTATCCCCACCTATGGGCAAGGAGGACTACAGCCACACTATCTTCAGTAGTGTTCTCAGACTTTTTCCACTTGAAAGCCTTTTGCTCTAATAGGTGGCCATTAGTGCAGTGACTCTACACCCGAGCTGAGACAGACTGTATTTTCAAAAGCTGTGTAGCAAAAATGAAATTTATCAGGCTGTCTCAGAATTTAGCACCTCATGAATAGCTTAGCACACGGACTGGTATGTGAGATACCAGATAAGCCAGGAGAGTTTCCCCTGAATTCTACCAATCGGTTTCTGTGCTCTTCCAGACCACACTTCAAGCTGTAAAAGGCAATGGAAAAATCTTCCAGTGGCTGCAGTGAGCTTGTTTTGAATCCTGTAGATCTCCCTCTCCATGTGCACAAAGTATCTCTTCCGGTTCTTAATCATATTGGATTGTCTTGCCTATTTGCCTTTTATCTGGTCACATCTCTCTTTATTCCCATTTACTTAATTTTTATGGCTTTCTACAGTCACTTTCTTGTATGTTCATTTTCATCTCCTCTTTCTTACTAACAATATTTAGTATTGCCAAGCACATTTTTTCATTATATTTTCACATAAAGTGCTCTTTTTCTTTGATTGAAAAGTATCCTTGATCTGAATTCCACCTACTCTCCCAGAAGTTAGCATGTTAACTATTTTGCTACGGAATTACTTACTGTAGTGTTAATTAATGTTGTTAGAAAGATATATATAACGCAATTTTATGCAGGACAGAAATCAAAGTGAAAAAGGCAGACACATGTTGGGATTCTGTATATTGTACTTTTGTTAGAAAACTTGCATGATATACCCGAAAGGTCTGTAAAAGAGTGGGAAAGAAATTATGAAAGCGTGATGGAAGCCATCTCTTGAAATCCTAAGGAGTGATTCCTTTTGGAGGAATTCCAAACTTCAGATGACATTGTTAAGGAATTCCTTTGAAGCTAACTTGTGTTATTTTGTAGTTTGCTTCCCTTGCAGTCTGTCTCTCTCATCTCTCACTGACCTTATACCTTTGTCATCTTATTCCAACTGTGCGCAGAACTGGATACTGAACTGTGTAGCAGCTCTGCTTTGCAAGAGCAAGGAGAGGCTGAAAGAGGGCTGGGTAGGAAGTACTGCTTTCTGATGGCAGATTGGAAAGACAAATTTGAAAGCGCAGCAGTTGCCACTTCTGAAAATTTATATTCTTATTTTCCTCACATCATTGTATCATAAAGTACAGACAGAGTTTAAGGTGAGCATCAGTTCATCCTTTGCTGTTATTAATAGCAGCTTTTTGCAACTGGTGCCATTTGCACCAGTCTAGCAGATAGTGGGAGTTTACACTGGTTGGGCAGGCTGTGGTGTAAATTTCTGCAGATCCAAATAAGACAGAAGATATTGCTTCTACTTAAGATGAGATTTTTGTCCTGGACAAATTCAGGTGATATGAGAGAGGAGATGAGAGATACCTGGCTCCTTGAGCTGCATTGTTCTCTTGTTAGCTGCCTCTCTTTCTGTGGTTGTAAACGAATGTTCTTCATGCTCACTCTGTTTCTGAGAAGGAGCAGCCCAAGTTGCATTGCTTTATTGTTCACAGGATGTTTTCTGACTAAATAATGTTACTGCTGAGTGTGCTCCAGACTCTTCTGCCAAAGCTTTCCTTGCTGAATTCAGCATTCTTCTAAGTGTAAGGGAGCTAAAAGCCTTTCCTGTGCAAAGTTCTCAGCTGAAATATATATCCTGACTCCATTCAAATTGTTTACCCTAAGGTGCAGAATAATAGCATTCCAAGCATTTCTCTGAAATAAAAATACAGCACCACAACACTGAAGTGAGAACCAAAATCACATTATTGATAAAATATATGAAATTAGGCAGCTTCAATCTCAATCCTAATTGTCCTCTCCACAGGACGTGAAAGCACTGTGTCGGTATTGCTTTGTATAATAGAGGGGCCTGGCAGGTTTGCGGTAGCTACTTGTGTTAGAAATGTGTGGGAAACCTGCAGAAGGAGGTTGCCTGTTTGGGGGCTTTCGATGTTAAGGATGGTTTGGACACTGCTAGCAGAAGCACTCTGGCTTTGCCCTGCTCCAACACAGGAAAATGACAAAGAAGCAGCATCAGAAACTTCTCTTTCCTATTGACTTCCTAGTAATATATTACTATATGGACTGCCCCAGAAGACTGTTGCTGAGCTAAGGATGTTGCTCAGCATTTAGAGGGATGCTTCAGTTGATTCTCACACAGGCTTTCAACCTTATTCAATGTGTAAATAACAGCCTGAGTTACTGATTTTTAGAGCTGTATACAAACAATGGTACTTGTAAAGTAAAAAGCTAAATAAATAAACATGTTGGTTGGTGTCTGCCAAGTGAGCAAACAAACATAAGTTAAGAGTGAGAATAACTGCAGTTTGCTTGTTGTGAAATAACTGTTCCCTGTAGGAAAAAGAGGGGAGATGCACCTTGAGAATTTGCACCATTCCAAGCATTTCAAGATTGGCATGCTTGGATGAAAAAAATCAGTAAGTTGCAGGTGGTTCAGAGTTCAAGATAATGAAAAATATTTACATTTTACTTCTTAATCATGCTCTGTCTGATTTGGGTTTTTAAATTTCACATATTTCAAACCTCTTACCATTTTGTGAAAGAAAACTTAGAACCGTTAGCTAAGTTTCACCATGAAAATGACATCCAGGCTCTATTGCATTTCTCGTTCGCTTTCAGAGTGGCAGCGTTCTCTGGGATGTCTCTAAAATTGTGCCAGTTTGTGCTAAATGCTGCCTGAAAATTCAGTGACAGCTCTTTATTTCATGATGGGGACAGTTTAATAGAAAAGAAACTAAAGTCGAAAGGAAAAGAGATCACTTTTCTCAAGGTCACACACAGGAAGCTCACATTTGAGTGTGAGAGTTGACCTTACAAGTCTTAATTCCTCAACCTTATGACATGAATTCCCTTCCTCCCGAGTGCTAGGATCTGTCTGACCTCCCAAGCAAATGCACAGGGCATGCTTCTCCCCTGATCTCACCGGCTCTGTGGGGTCCTGGCTCTGTGGCTGCTGTTTGTTTACAGAGAAGGCTGTTGGTACACTTCTCCTGTTGTCTGATCATTTCCTCCTGCCAAATGCACAGTTTCTTCTTCCTCGGCTTAGACTCAAAGCCAAACATCTCAGACCCTTGATTCAGAGTCACAGCGTTCTCTCCAGTCTCCTGATGATGATTATACTGTGTGCTGCTGGGAAATGATATCATTCCTGCTGGTCTTTACTTCTGTACTGAGCCATGTACGGGCTCGTTAAAACAAAATTTCCAGGGGCTCTGACCCATACCTCTCTGGGGTTCTGAGGGTGGGGTTTCCTCTGACTGCACTTGAGCTAATAGTCAGCAGCAGGAGACCTGGACTTTGCTCTGTTTGGTTTCTTTGTGGGCAGAGTGAAGAGGTTCCCTCCTGCAGACAGACCAGGCACTGTATTGGTTTTGTGGTGACTGGAATGAAGTTTGAATTTTACTGCAGCTGCAGACAGTGTTAAAAAATCACCACTGGCTTCTGCTTCTTTCAACTTGGCTAATATTTGCCAGCAGCTTCCCAACAGTGACCACAGTTTACACTCTGTTCCAAAGGAGAACTGAAGTGGGGTGGATGTGCTCCTTACCCGTGACACTGCTCAGCCCCTGGGGACAGATGGATATTTCCATTTTTACAGCATAAGAGAGAATCCCATATTTTTGGACACAAGCAGCAGAGACCCTGCCTTTTTAGTAGGATGTGTAGCTGGAATATGCCGCGTGGAAGTGCCAGTGCAACAGACACCACTGATCTTGCAGAGCAAGGGGTAGAAATGATGCATGTGCCAGTGGCAAGTATGGTACACTGTGAACTAGGGAGGGGCTCTTTCACATGCTGCTTTCTACCACCTGTGTCACACTGGCCTCTCCAGCTTAGTGCAGTGGGTGAGCTACAGCCCTGACTCTGCTGCTTTGTGAATTTTCTGATTTGCTTTTCCTGTTGCATTTTGCATAGTTGCAGGGAAGAGGTGATCCGAGTAATACGTTACAGTAACTGAATACGACACCTATTGCTCAAGGAAGTCATAGGACTTTCCCAGTATTAATGGACTTAACAATCAGACCTTCCTTTTTATGGAAGTGGTTCAGTACATAAGGGGAGAAAGATCAGGTAGCCAGGGGCCAGTTCTTTGCTCTTACTTTCCTCCCTGCCCAGAGGAGCCCTCTGTCTTTCAGTTCCTCCAGCTGGTGCTTGCTGACTTCCTTGCTGCTCGAGGCTGTTTGAGTTTTAATTAAGAATGTGTGCAAAGTGTTTTGACAGCCTCAGAAAGAGGCTGCTGTAGATGGGCCAAGGATTTGAATTTTTTGTTTGTTTCACTTGTATTTCTCATGAGCTAGAATTGAATGTGAATTACCCACGTAGTTCATACACATTCACCATCTGATGCAATGTAGGGATTATCTTGAATCACTGACTTGTTATGACTACAAGTCATCTGTGTTGCTCTGAATAAAGGTGGGTTTTTTCCTTCTTCAGGTTCCACTGTCTGGCATCCCGACTGTAAGCAATCCACTAAGACTGAAGATAAACTACGGGTAAGCTGAATTCATATATTCACCAGATATTTTGTGCACACAATAATTGAATGTTGTTTTTAAAAGAGTGACTTTTTCCATGTTTTTCTCACATAGCTGTCACCACTCTGGCAGAATAAACAGTGGAGGCACTTCAGAGGTATTGCTCTGATTTTTAGGCTCACCACCCTTTACATGCCTGTCTTGGTGCACTGCCTTAAAGATAGTGTCATTTACTGACATACAGATATGACAAAGTCTCTAAGACAGTTCATTTCATATCTTAATTATTGTGAGAGACTCTTAAGGAGAAAATGTGAACAGGGAAAATGCTACATCTTATTTTAATATTTGTGCACATCTGTGTAATTTCTCTATAGTTATCCCCTGTTCTGCGTGGTTATTTAACAGCATTTAGAAAATATGGACTCTTCTTCCTTTGCCATCAAAATAAACCTCAGCCTAAAATAATCCTAAATTGAATGCCAAGAAGAGCTGCAGTTACCCTTGGAGTCACCTCGGCATATCCAGACAAATTTTCTGGATCAAATCCTTGATGGCAATGATGCTACACTGGTAAATGCTGGAGCCTGGCTTTTTGCATGCACCAGGCAATTCTAAGCCCATATTCACTAATTCATCTTCTGAACAATTTACTCTTTTTGATGACTCAGTTGGTCCTTTGAACTTTGCTAATTATTCTGTATACAAATATTTGAGACTGTGTATGAATGAAATGTTGTTCAGACAAGGAAACTAAGAGATACTGCCATGGAGGTACTAGGATATCCTGTGGGTTGTGTCCTGTGTGTGGTTGATTCACAGGAAGCCACATCCTTCAGAATCTATTCAGGTGCACTGGTCTGTAAACATCCCCCACAGAGAATTTACTGTGATCTTAGGTAATGTGCAGATAAATTTTTGTTGAGCAGAGTACCTATTAATGTGGGCTGTATTGCTAATACAGAGGTATAATTTGCCCTAGATGGGCATGTGATCTAGCACCACCAAACATCACTGTAGGTACCAGCCAGCATTTGCACATTGTTCTGTCCTGACTTTCCATAAGAAAATGGAACATTATGCCAGACTGGGTTTTCTTCCTCATTTAACAATTTGAATATAAGACAGTGTTTTGGCCCTGCTAAAGTGTCAGAATGCTTGTGCTTTGCGGTGAATGGTTGGGGTACAATACCTCCCTTTCACTTGGACCCGAGAGTCTCACCAAAGCACTCCTGACTACATTGCAGCCATTATGAACCTTCTCCAGCTGACCTTATGAATCAGATAGCTTATTTCCATTCTCCACAGAAATGGCCAAAGTCCTCTTGATATATTTTCCTTTTTTTCTGTCACACATTCAAGCACGTCAGTCTTCTTCCCCCTCAGTTAATTTTAACTGAAGTGAGCAAAGTGAATGAATTCATCCACCTGCAAGACTCTGCCCAAGTGAGTTCATGCAGGAAAATTAAGTGAAGCAAATGAATGTGTATTAAGTGAACATCTGAGAAATGTTATGGCACAGCTCTCCAAGGTCACCTTGTTCCTGGATGAGAGCTTCTATGCAGAGGTTTAATCTGTCTTTAGAAGGCATTGACAAATGCATGCTGCTGAGGCTAGGAGGAGAGATGGAGAATTTTTAGCTTCAGCTGTACATCACAGATGGCGTCTGTCTACTCCAGTGCAAAGTCAGACACCTTATTTTAAAATCAGTTTGAGTTCACTTTGACACATGTTTCATTCTGCTGACTTAAATGAAGGTAGTAGCAAACAGGTAGGTACAGAAACAAATTAATCTGGGGGAATTATGTGCTATTTGAACATGTCACCACTAAATTATAAACTGTACTTTGACTTTGAGTTTCTTATGCCATACATACATGTGAGAATTGGAATTTAGTTTGCGAGTTGATGGATATATGATATATGATATAGCCACTTTCAGGCTCAGGCCTAAATTTTCTGGTGGTTCTGCAAAAAGCCAGTGACATGGCCTATTTGCTCTGCTGGGTTTCCTTTCCTTATAGAGCAAAATAAAAGAAAAAGCTCTTTTATCATTGAAGTCACTTCAGAAGATTTCAGCAAGTTCTGTTCTCTTTCAGTAACTGAATTGTGATAAAAACTAATCCGCTTTCAAACTGCTCAAGATCTGAGAGGAAATTCATAAAAACAATGGTTGCTTTAGAACTTCCCCCCACTGGATATTTGTGGAGGATTACAAAGCCAAAACAAGCAGAAAATAAAGCAACCTTAAGTATGTTACAAAAATATACATTGCTTAGGGATTTTTTTTACAGCTGTCTGGCTGCTTGTGATTCTGCAGGGATCAGTAAGTAACACAGATATTATAACGCACAGAATATTAACTAGCAAGAAGGTATTAGTAACTTGATTGAAAAAAGAGCTTAACCGCTGAGCTGGGGAAACTGCTTTCCTTTTCACTCATTTTTCCCTTTTGTGTTTCATGACAGCATTCCTCATCTGAGTTCTTTTATCCAAAGAGTCTGGTTCTGCGCAGGCCACGCTCTGCAGAGGTTTGCTGTTGTGTTTTCATAGTGTTGATAATGATCTTCTTTACTGAGAAGATTCTTCATTATTGTCATTTGCTGCGCTTGCTACTACTTCTGCCACACAGCTTTCCTGCTATCACTTGCGACCATGGGCACTGACGCTGTATTTGCATCATGTGGTGCAGTGTTGTTTGTTAATTCTCACTTTTTTTTTAATTTTGTTTAATGAAATGCTTAAAATTAATTTCTTTTTTTAATTCAGATGAGTTTTGTGGGGCTATAGTATTGTTCTTCCAGTGTTACAGAAAGGTTTTCTTCTAAAACAAAAAAATAGAGTGCAAATATGAAGCAAATGAAAATGGTGAAAGGTATCTGACTTTAAAGTGATGGTTAAAAGGAAATAGTTTTTCATGAACAATGGCTCATGGTTTTTAGAAAAAAAAAAAAAGCCATCAGTTAAATCAGTTCCATTTTATTGTGTGTATTGACCAACTACACATGAATATTCTAGTTGCATTTACAAATTTCCAGGTTTGGACAGGTTCCATTTACTGCCCAAGAGCATTTGCCTCTCTCTCGCCTCAGGCATATCTGCATCCAAGATGGGAGATCCTCCCTGTCCTCTTGATTCTGGACTACCTTTCTACTTTCAGACTTGAGTTTGCTTTACACCTACAAACACCACCCACTTCCATTTCTTCTCCTTCAGGGCAGTGCTTACTTATCAGTTGTGTCTGCCGTGGGGGGACATGTGCCTGTACTGCATACTCGCCCACCTGAGGTAGCATTCACCTGGTGACCACGTAAGAATGTACTGGTATGGGCTTAGTACAGGCTAGCAGAGGGCAGGCAGGCTGGGAGAGTCTGTCCCACAGGGTTTCCATTGTGTCTGCTCATGCTGCCTTCACATCTCTAATTGCACAGGAGACGTAGTCATATTATCAGCCAGGACAGACTGTGTTATATGGGTGAATCCAGTGCTTGTGATTCAGTGGAGTTAATACAAGCCCTGTGCCCTCTGTTGTGCACAACACTTTCATCAGTTAACTTAGGATGTTGTAACGCATTACCCACTCTTGAATGAATCTCTCTGTTACCTACAGAAATATCTATTGAGCAAATACATCTATAAAGGTGTGTTATCAGTGCTCTTAAGGAGGGCAATGTCTCTGCAGTCTTAACCTTTAATGGAATTGAATGTTCGAGTCGGAGAACAACCAACATTTCCCTCATCTTTTAGGCCAGTGTAGTGTCTTTTTGCCTTCAGTGTAGTGTGCATGAGTCTGAGTTTCCGGTGCTGAAATCTCCAGGAGCCTTAGGATTATAAAAGCAAATCCTATCCGATATACTAGAAAAATATGCAAGGCAAAGTAGGAACAACCCATGTCAAAATAAAGGTATGTTCTCTTTCTTGCTTTGTAGACTGTGTAGGATGCTGATAGCTTAGGGTCAGATGAATATCCTCTTGTATAAATTTGGACGGTATTAAATTCTGTTTCAATTTACATGCTGATTATATAAAGTGTAACTCAAGGCAGATTTTTGACTTCAAGTATTGTTCTGCAGAGCAGACACAAAGATACTATTACTGCTGTTCTATGAAGATGGGCCAAAGGCTTGAATCTACATGAAAATTGCAGGTTGAAAATTGTAGGGTGAAATCCTGTGAAGTTTGAGAAGTTTTCTGTTGCATTCAGTATGTTCTAGACTTCCCCCTTTTTTTCCTTCTGCTTTCCACTAAACTTACCCTTGATGAAGGCTATGTTTGCATGAATAGTCCTGTAAAAGTTTTTCGGCAGCAACGTGCCTTCAATGATTATGTGCTGAAAATTCATTCTCCTCTCTGGCATTTGTGTTTAGAAAGGAAAAAAAATTACTTATCTATTAATATGTATGCCTGTGTGAGTTCAAACTAAACCAGTTCACTAATTTCACTAGTTTTGTCTTGATGCATACATAGTGTAGACTTTTTAGGTAGAGAAATAATGAATGCATGCATTTGAAGGGAGCACTCTTGTAAGAGAAGGGTACAGGTAAACTAGCAGACTGGCACAGTGAGTGCTGTCATGCTGAGGTGCTTTATTGGTCTTATACACAGCCACTGAAAATTACTGACATCCATAGGAAGCCTGTGTTTAATCAATCATGGTTCCAAGTCCTAAATAACTATAAAACCTTGCAGTTGGTGAAGCATGTAGTCAGGGTTGCAAGTGTTGGACTAAGAAAGCCCAATTCTTTGCTATTGCAAAATTATGTCTGCCTAGTAGAATAAATTACATCCTAATCTTCTATTAGCTTATTTATAAATACGCTTCACTTAAAGTAGCTTATGAGGTTTAGAAAAATTGCTTAAGCTACGATATTAAATGTAATTAAGTGAAAAACATATTCATTCTTCTGCAGCTATTATCACCGCCTTGCATAATGAACTCTATCAAAAAATTAAGGCAGGTACTGTAAATAATGCTGATGATGCCTTTGTTAAACAATAGTGCATCCATTTGACCAGATGTTCTTGGGATCAGTTTTGATCTGGTTGCCTGCACTTGTAAGTTTTTATAGAGCATGAGTCTGAACATCTGTACTTGAGAAAGCCTGAGCCACCACACTGTGGCAGCATCTGGGTGATGTGAATGGCTCTGGCGTCGATTTCTTTATTTTAATTTCTTTTAAGAAGTTATTTATTTAGATGATGTACCATGCATGATAACATGACAAATTTAGGTAAATGCCGATGAGCGTCTTAAGCTTTGCAATCTAATGTAGAAATAGCAGGTTAATGAATTTGGGGCATATGCATGGGTGATATGATAATTGAGCATTGAAATTCACAGTGAACCTCATAGGATGAGCATGACAGTTGGTATTACCTCTGCCAATCTGCAAATGACATTGGTAAAGAACTTTTGCATTGAAGACGAATGCATGGAATGAAGAACAAAACCATAAAAATAAGAGGTCTGTGATAAAGTGGGAAATACTGAGAAGTCTTGCCAATGCTTTAGATGCTTTGTGATCCGGTTCTTTCCTTTGGCTCTTGAATGATATGCATGAATTTCTATTGACTGAATTTCTATTGATTTTTTTCATATACTTCATAGACTTCCTGTATCTGGTACAGACATCCCGTATTGATATATTTACTACTGTTACATCCATTTTGGTGGAAAAGGAAAGAAAAAAACAGATGACTCTTCTACTGTCAGAAAATATGGAGAAAGGCCACGCACCACAAGAAAATAAAAAAAAGATTAGTTATAGCTCTTCATAGAAATTTGCTTTAAATTTCTCTGCACAAAGGTAGCATTATGAAAAACTCTATTTGGATCCTTCAGGATCAAGAACAATCATATAAATAGTGTTCCAGATCTATTTGTTGAAGTAAGGCAGCTTAACTTGTTTTGATACTGGGAGTGTAGAACAAGTGTCACAGGACTATTGGGATGGAAGGAAGTACCTCTAAATTAATGCGTTTATATTAAAGGATGTTTCCTCTAATTTCTTTACCTGTCTTGTTCTAATAATGTGTTCAGGAGATGGTCACATATCATCTTCACGGAAGGTTAACGGTTAAATCCGGGATAGCAGCTGTTCTATTTCACCTGTGCTCTGATCAGCACTCCTCTAGGGAATTTACACCCCATTGTAGTTACATCATAGAGAACTTGACCTCTGGTGTCTCTTGACACCTGTTTAAGATACAAGTCACAACAGTGGTACACAGGGTCAGTGATTCTTGACTGCTAATGAAGATGTAATGTACAGTCTAATAAAAGCCATACGCCGTCCCACATTTTCAGTCCTAAGCTATTCCAGGTCCGTTAGGAGAGGCGCCAACCACAGCAACTAAAATCATGCCAGAGGAACAGCTTATATCAAGGAATTTTTAGCATATATTTGTTAAGGCAAGCAGCACAAATGATTTTAAGTGCAATTGTCTTTAGGGGAAAATGCAAAGCTGTGAAGGATTCTAGACCATATGGGAGCAGCAAAGTAAGAAATAGCCATCTGTGACAGAAACAGCCTGTGTAATTCAACAAGAAGAAATAACGCGAAGTGAGGCGGGAAGGGTGAGAGTAGATGTAGAAGTTCTCCTTTTCATGCGCTGTCTTCAGAGGTATGTCATAAATTTAAGCAAGATACAGGACTGGAAGCAAATAGAGGTGCCACAGAGTTCCAAGTCTGCTTGGCTGAAGCTCCTCAGAAGAAGAACAGTGTGTGCTTGGGCCGTGGCTGGCAGGATGGCGGCCTGCCCAGGGAATGTGAAGATTTGCAGTAGGTGGAAGGTTAAATTGATGTACGCAGGAAGAGTTACAGAAAATAGAAAACTAATTTTAAAGGGTGTCAGAGCTGGATCATGGCTGTGTTAATGGGATGCTAGTGAGGAACTGGGAGCAGAAACACAGTGAGGAAATGAAGAACAGGTGCTGCAACTTGCCAGTCCATCTGACAACTACTCCTGTACTCCAGGGTTAAGAGCACCTACGAAAGTTGTTACCAGGATGGGACTGAAATTATCTTCTTAAGGTGTCTATTTAATAAATTCAATGGACTGGTAAATAGAAGTGAATTTTCCTTTGCTGAAAAGGTTTTTAGCTGTGACCCTAAGAGATGCATCAAAGGCTAAAAATTTCTTGTTTTCTGAAGTGATTATAAAAGATCCAGGGTGAAGAGCAACACAGAAGGCCTGCCAGGTGGAAAGAAGCCACAGCTGCCTCTAAATCTTGTTTACATACAACAGAGAATCGAGCAGACAAAACTCTTAAAGTATGTTTGCCAAAAGCCGAAGGTAACAAGAGACACCCCTAACAGGACCTCAACTACTTAATACTGTTCCCTATGTTGTAATGAAAACAGTTGTTTTCCATAGCAACTGCAGCAATGTTACATGTGTCTCTATTCAAACAGACAGTGGTGTGAAATGGTGGAATGGGAGGGGGAATAAAGTGTTTCTCAACAACAGCCAGATTCTCCAGCTTCAATCTTATAATGTTTCCGTGAAACAAGTGGTTGTTGATGGTTTGGGTTTTTTTTTTTTTTTTGCTTTGATTGCATCATGGGAGGAGCTTAAAGGCAGCTGAGAAACTTCTGGTCCGTTTTAGGATGTAGGAATTTGTAGCTACAGAGAGAAAAGGAAAGAAACACATAAAAGTCCATCTGAGAAAGTGTTCTGGGACATGCTGTGGAGAGGATTTGTGACTGTCAGTCTACAGCCACATCTGCTCTCTGATCTGAATCATCACGTTTTTTGGTGGAATATATTCAAAGCTTTTTATTCCTCTGATCGTCCCTCAATGTGGTGACTTCATTTCCACAAACAAAGTTGGAGAAAGCCTGCTGTATGATCCACGACCGGTCTTCAGCATTTTTTTTTTTTTATATGGATGGTTCCAAAAGCTTTCCTGGCTATGAAAATGTAGAAAGACACTGAGGTCTGTTGATGATCTTACCAGGAAATGTATGCTAGAGATAAGAAAGGTCCAGTAGCCTTGTTGTATTCACTCCAGATATTTCCTAAGAAAAATCAGCGCGCCAGGCTGTCAAGCCTTGTTTCTCTTCAGTGGGTGCCTGAAGGTCCCTTAGTTCAATGTCACAAGCTGACAAGGTAAGGACTATTTACCAAGATTTAATTTTCAGTGACTTTGAAGTATCCCACTGCACCAGTCATCAGAGTCATCTGCAGATGGCATTGCTTTGTGATGGGATTTGGTTCTTTGCAGTCAATTAGGGAGTAAAAATTGTTCATGGTTTCTCAGTTGTGAGTGGGATATCACTGACTACCTTTGGGTGTCTGCTGCATGCCAAGTTCAGAAGTAATTGCCACAATAGCCTGAGTGACTTTTGATCAAATAAATGTTTTTCAAATTAATCAAGTTCTCAGGATCCACAAATCTCGGTGATAAGTTGTTTTGTCTCCTGTCACAACACTTCTCCCAGGGAATCTGTTTAGTCCTCATGAAGTGTTGGAAAATCTACTAAATGTGTAAAAGCACTTGCTCTGTAGGGATGTGACTGTTGTCGTGAATTTCAGTTTGCAGGACGTTGTCATTAAACATGAGGACATTTTCAGCACGGGGAATCCTGTCTTTTCAATCAACAGTTCAGCTTTCTTGTTGCATTTAGATTTTGCAGCAGATGTAGGGGACAGCTCCAAGTCAAGGATTTCTGGTCCTTCTACTTAGAAGGACTGAATTCAGTTCTGTATTCATAATGGAAATCCAGTGATTGAACATCTGAAGAGTGATAACGTGTGCTGTGCTCCTTTCAACAGTTTTGTCTGCTGAATTGCTGATACCTGTAGCTGTTTGTGAACTAACGTTCTGATAAAATGACCAACAGGACTATCCTGTATTGTATCTTGTATGGCTCCTTGCGGTGTCTGTGGCAGGTGTTGTTTGATTTTGTTTATCATTGTTGTCAAGTCTTATACACTGTGTTATTTAGAAAACTTTCACCTCTCACAACACTCCTTCCCCTACCAAAAAAAAAAAGCCCGCTTGTCTCACAAGATTGTGAAATTTGCCAGAATGCTTGCATTTGTGTTGACATTTTTTCCTAAATTCAGTTAATTTCAAGATACATGCAGATTTCTTCACTTACAAACAAAATTACTAATGTTAATGGCATCAGGTTGCTCTGAAAAAGTTACTTTTTGTTTTTCAGCCTACAAGAACGTCATCAGAAAGCATTTATTCCAGACCAGGTTCCAGTATACCTGGCTCTCCAGGCCACACTATCTATGTAAGTATTCCTGCTGATGAATAAGCTTCCAATCCCTTGCTTGCACACTAAATACTCCATGCTGAAATAATTCACTTTTATACTGATGTTAATGCCTTTATTCTAATGTTTAAATTGTTACAACTCTCATCATGTAGTATTTTTAACTATGGAGTTTCAAGAGCAGGATAGGCCTTTTCCAGGTCACATTTCCTTTAGAAAGATACAGTAAATCTCTTGAAGTACTTGGTGATGTGAAGGGGTATTTTGTTATCTTTGGCGAGTAGAAACTAAACAGATTTGGTGCTATTTTTAGAAAGTGAGTTTCTTATTTCAAACCTTAATTCTCTATCAAAAAATGTTTTTTATTTCTCATTTATGGCATTGCTTAAGAACCACCAAGACCAGTGGCTGTTAGGAAAGCTTGGGAAGGCAAATGCACTTTAATCTGAAAATACTAGTTGTTAGTACTCTGGAATACTGGAACTGAATGTCAGTAGAAACAGATCAGCCTCATTTTCTCTGTGCAGCCTACTATGAATAAATAAAATACTTAGTAAATGAGTGGAAAACCAATTGGAATATTCATTTTCAGTTTTAATCATCAAATATATTTCTGTAAGGTAGGTAAGAATGTATGATGAATTTTTTTAAAAAGTCTTTCGTTAAGTAAGGAGAGATAGTAGCTTTCTAAACAATATGTAAGACCTCTTTCTAGCTCCTTCTCATGGGTGCAGCTGTCTTTGGAACTGGTTTCCTACTTCCATTTTTTAACTAGTCAAGAACTTCTTGCAATTTTAGTGGAAAAAATTTAGTCAGTACTACGTAGTATGCCTTAGTCACAAGCTTGGGTGTAGTTTGAGTGATAAGTGCAATATAATAATTTCAGTTGGGAGTTTTGTTACCCAGTCCTGACAAATAGTCCTGCTTGCCTTTTTATTTCCTTGTAAAAACTTGTATTTCCTTTTGTGTGCAAGTTGGATTTCTGTCTGTGGTCTTCTGCATGGAATTCTCTCATAATCTCTGTAATCTGCAAATTAAATTGATGTTATCACACATTTTACATATGGGAAAACAAGAGCAGAAAGGTGAAAATACTTGCCTGAGGCCACAAAATGATCTGAAGTTTCCAGCTCACTACTGGTGATAACAAACTTTTGTATTAGGTCTACATATGCCATGTTCTTTCTTTCCTAAAATGAGAAAACACCATGTGCTTTTCCAGAGGAGACATGCTGGAGAACAAGAAGCAACCCCTTCGTATGTAGAGTGCCAAAAAGGGGTTTTCCATAGCAAGTGTGACGACAAATACACAAAAAAATCATAAACTGTGTAAAAAGGAAATTACCAGTGCATTTGTGTAAGTTAATTTATCTTCTGTCTTTGACCTTCAGGCAAAAGTAGACAATGAAATCCTTGATTACAAGGATTTAGCAGCCATTCCCAAAGTCAAGGCCATTTATGACATTGAACGTCCAGACCTAATTACTTATGAGCCATTCTACACTTCCGCCTACGAGGACAGACAGGAGAGACAGAGTCTTGGAGAGGTAATGAACCGACAAGCAACTCATTCTGCTGTACGCTTTGTTCAAAGCCTGCTTCGCTTCTATCCGCTTTCCAAACAGTTTCTAATCGACACTCCTAGATGCTGTGGCAGCTGCTGTTCACAGTGCTATTTGTCTGTTTGATCTGGGTTGAATGGGAACAGTCATGATGGTGCCTCATGTGCAAAACTGCACAAAATACAATTGAACACCTACATTAACAGCAGCCTCTGGCAGAGCAATGGCAGGGGGGAGGCTTGCAGCCTGGCTGTACGTGCATTCTGATAACTCACACGGATATCCCAGTCTGTGGGTACAGCAAAATCCAGAACGTGAAGCAAAATCCAGCCTAGCATTGTGCTGTGGAGCACCGGTGCTCACAAGAGAGTATGAGGAATACCCTCCTATTCTATGGCAGTAAAAGGATTAAGAGCAGTCAGTTGCTTTTTTTCACATATATTGAAGGGAAATCTATTTCCAGAGCACTTTACCAGACACACTGGATAAAATCTGAACTAGGTCAGGATGTAGTGTTTTTCCACCGGGGAAAGCAGGTTGGTTGTGTTATGGAAGTAGCTGTCTCACATTTTAAAATGCTGACATTTGGATTTTTGTATCCTGTGATGAGAGAGAAAAAAAAAAAAAAACCAACCTATTTTATTCTCTTAAATTTGTATTTCAAGATATTTTTCAGGTTGTAGGGTCCTCAAGTTTTCTAAAGTGAACTTCTGTAGCTGTAGTTACTATTTACGTGGCTCCAGCGCACATCATGAAGCAAGTTTTATCTTGTAATACCATCTGACTGTAAATCAGACTTCCTGAATGCATGTCTAAATGGACATGGAAATGGACTTACTTCCTTGCAAACTCAGTTACTTTACTGAGTGCAACTAAATTGAGTATGAAGATGAGCTGAGGAAATGGGAAGTACAGTAAATCATTCGGGCACCAGTGTTCTGAAGATGCCCACATCGGTGACTGATAATCTGCTTTCTTAGCAAAGTGTTCCGCCCACCAACAGATCAGAGATGCCTCAGTTTTTCTCCTTTATTCTTCAATATTTTGTAGGGTTAGTCTTTTAAATTATAACACGAGTTGGAAATTCAGGAGACTGTTCAGCTCAGGAATAAGATAAGAGATTAACAGGTCAGAATATTAGAGAATTTCCACTCTCAAATTTATGTTAGTAGTGAATCCATCTGACATCTGATACAAAACCACTGTGAGATGCATTGGTGACCTCTGACCAGTTCCAACAGGCCTGACCCATTCCACAAACCCTCTATAAACACAAGTCTCTTGTTAACAAGTCACAAAGGAGGAACTAATCTCACCCAGAGAAGGTGAACTGTGTGTTAAACCTTGAGGAGAAGCTTTTCACTGACAAGCAGTATGGTGGAAGCTGAATAAAGCAGTATGGTGGAAGCTGTCAGCTCTTAACGCTTGTTCTGGGCATAAGCAAAAGCCTTTGGGGTTTTCTTACCCCATATTTCCAACAGCATCAAATCCAATTAATTTTTGGTGACTACAGAAATTCATTCTGGAATCAAAAGGGCTCTCACCTTCTTTTCAGAAGATCTGAGTTTTCCACCCAATGCTACTGCTGACTTCTGTCACCTTGGGCAAGTTACCTCACCTCTTTGTACCTGTTTCTCCTCCCTTCCCTTGCCCTAATGAGAACACAAGCCCATCAGGGTGGAGTGATCTCTTACTTTGTGTTTGTGTTGTGGTAATGAAGTGACAACAATCTTGGTACATCATACATCAGTCACCATCATCTTTAAAAAGCAAAGGAGGTGACATGCGTAGTCATGGCAGGGATTTGCAGACTTGGAGAGATTTAACCTGCATTCCCTCTGCAAAGTGTGTGTATGTGGTGGTGTTAAATAAAAGTGAACTCTGAGTGTGAGCCTGTGCATAAGAAATGCTCCTTACAGTGACTTTAAAAAAAAAAAAAAAAAGTAGCCAGAATCAGCCTAGAAAGATTTCTGGGAGTACAAGGGAAATGTGCAAGAGCCACCAAATTTAACCCAGTAGTGGAGACCACCCTGAATTACAGGGAAGGGGCTACAAGAAAATTATATACTTTAGCCATAGAGAGTGAGAAGACACACCATGAGACTTTCTTTATTGCAAGGGAAGAGAAAAGTTTCTCACTCATACTCTTGTTCAGTTATATCCTAATCTTGTTTCTCTGAAGTCGGTGATGAACAACGTTTACACGTAGCACCATCTAGTGGGACCAGGCGTTGTAGGAACACATCCACCAGCAGTTAGTAGGGGAAGAAAAGGGGAGCTCATGAGGAGGTGGTTTATCTTCTAAAAAAAGAGATTAAGAAATATGAAATGAGATCTGTAAATAACTTCTCTGCTGCAGAGGCTGACCCTTACTGCAGTGATAATGTTTCCAGAAACTGTCAGTTACTCAGGTTTTTCATATCCTGTAACTTCTGCCCTACCAGCAGCAACCTAATTATCAGTGAAATCTTCTGTTCTCAGCTATGACTTTTGTTGCATAAATATTGAGAGAAGCAGCATTTTACCTGCATGTCCTTTGTTTCTAGTCTTCGGTCTGTTGAAAGCACTGTACGTCAACAACAGCTTTCAGTAAACAAGCTGTCATTAAATGAAAAGGGGATTTTTTTTTTTCTGATGTGACAGATGCTTCAAAATGGAGCAGGCACCCTACCTCACAGTTCAATAAAAAGAGAGTTAAAATGAGGTCATTGCAAAATGCTGGAACTTGTATTTTAAAATGACACCTTTTAACAGTTTGCAGAAATTTCGCAGAGCACAAAATGACCTGTATGGCTTAGGTAATAGAGCAGCCCCTTAGATTTCCAAGTGACAGAGCATTGAGCCTGTTGCAGTGGGTAGGAGTTTTACTGTAAATTTGATCAGAACAGGCTTTCTACTCAAATGTTTGGTTTTGGGGTTTGGTTTTTTTTTTTCAATTTGGAACCATCACTTCTATTCCACTGGCTTACTGTTCTGGTACTGTTTCTTCTCACTCAGCTGCCCAGTGACTATTTCAAACTGCCTAGTGTAAACTTCTGTGATTTTAAAAGACCTCATAAACCCCGATGAACCAAGAACTTCTTGACAGACTTAGATTTTGAGATATGGCAGTTCACCTGTGCATGGTAAAACAGTAAGTTGGCTGCGGAGTGTGATTCCATTTCCCAAAAAGTAGCGTAATAATGTCATATACTGAGGGAGTAAAAGCACATGAAAGGTTGGTCATGGATTCAGCATGTGACTTTCTGGGATGCCTTCCCAGTCTTAGATTCCTGTGACTAACTTTTACAGTAGCCATTCCTGCAGCATCTGGGCTACCACAGCAGATCATGGAGAATGTAGTCGAAAAATGTGGAAACACAAATCACATAGGTTTGGGTTTTTTTTTTTTTCATTCATATTGAAAGCTTTAGATCAGCTCTCAGTTTTGGGGCAGAATGATGCTACAAAGCACTGTGTACTATATGTTTCACATGGAGCAAGGTTTTTATAGCTGCTGCTGAGATCTATAATGAAATGGTGGTTTGCTATATAGAACTTGTGCAGTTACAAGGATTAGGAAAAGAAGAATGTAAAAGACATTCAAGGCTTTGATGCAAAGTAACAAAAGCAGTCTTTAAAAATTAGCTTTATGGAAACTTGCTGAAGAGATTTTCCATACCCCAGTAAAAATGCCACTCCTTTTTTTTGGATACTTTGCATTCACAGTGTTACCAGCTCCGTGACAGTTAATGGTCTCTCAATGCAAAATGCATAGTGGGGTATTTATTACCAGAAATTTTGCATATATTTTAAACTACTGCTGCGGTACATTTTTGTAATGTTTACACCAGAATCAGCAGTTTTGCTTTGGAGACATTATCTTAATAACTGTATCATTATTTAATAATTATGGTCTTATTTGAAAGCATAATCTCTTGACCAATTTATTACGGCAGTTAAATAATATTGACATTTAGTGCATAAAGAAAATAATTAAATCCTGATCTTCCAGCTTCAAATTGTCTTGTGATTAAAGGGCACATAACTGGTAATTACACGTACCCTTTATTCTTGTTCCTACCATCAACATATGCATGATTGTGTTTCACATCTAAAGGTACTTTTTGCCTCGGTTTCCCTATCTCTATAATAAAAACTTTTCATAATACTGTGCATATTTCTGCCCACTGGCCTTTGCACAGTTCGCTCAATACACATACTCGTAATTCCCATCTGTTCTCCTTGTGTAACCATGGAAGAACACAGAGATTTAAAGGAGATCATATCAAAGAAATGTTCATGACAACTCTGTACTCCTTTGCATGGGTATGAAATGTAAGGCCTTGGGGTGAAGCGTATTTTTGCCAGAGTATGTGTGTCGGAGGGAAAACATGCTTCATGCTGGAAGTTATTCTGTATTTCTGATTTTCCATGCAAAGCTCTGAGTTAAGATTATTTACTTTTGATTTCCACTTTAAAGATTTCTTTGTAAAAGGCATGGTTATTAAATTAATAACCCTTTCTGATTTTGATCTTTACAGCTACGTTTTAATTACCACAATGATTAGATGGCTGAGAGATGATGTTGCATGATATTTAACTGAATTAATCATGCTTATAAAGATTCTCCCAGAAACTTTAATTGCTTCAATGATTTATGGACCAGTTCCTGAGCAGTGTGGAAAAAGCAACTTACAGGCCTCAGTAATTTCTGCATTGCCATTTTACATTGCCATATATCCGTGTATCTGCAGCAATGTTTAGATTACCGTTTTCTGGCCCATCACATGCTATGATGTTTTGATAACCTTGTTTTTATGTCTTTGCAGTCTCCAAGGACATTATCACCTACCCCTTCTGCAGAAGTAAGTTTGGTGGAACCTTTGGGGGCAGTATCTTACTGTGATTAGAATTCCTCACTCCAGCAAATGCAGGTGTTGATTTTGTTATCAGTCTGATCCATCTCTGTTTGCCACATAGACCTGTTTTCTGAATATTGAAACTTCACAAAAACTAGCTCTAACAAGAAAACATTGAAGCTACCACTCCTACCCATTTGTCATCTCTAAAGCAGAGACATTTGTCCAGCAGAGGTCACTTCTTGTACATTCATCCTGCCCGTGGCACAGGTGGACTCAACTTTCAGGAGCTGGATGATTTATATGAGCTAAAATGCTGCTCTAAATATCTAAATAAATTGTTATTAAAACCTTTGCAGTTTTGTCTGGAAGAAAGCGTAACTACAGTTTGGTTTGGTTTTGCTTTTCCCTAGGAGTTACTTTGAACATCACAATAACACGAAACATTTGGGAAGTCATTTGTCAGGATAGAATAGATGCCATTGAAGAATCATTTCTCATTTTGGTGGTGGGAAGTGCTGCTTATTTGCAGTGTAAAAGTTGTGATTGCTACATGTCAAAAAAGTGACTAAAAAAATCTCTTGTAAATCTTCCTGCATTAACACGTGTCCTGTCCCTTTTGTCTTGGTTTGCTTTGCTTTGCTTTGTGGGGTTTTGGGGAGGTGGGTTTGTTGCTTGTTTTCTTATTTACTTTCTATTCTCCAGGAAACCAAGTAAATTGAATTCTGCTATACAAGTCATGTTTTCAGATACAAGGGGAATCTAATTTGGATACTAAATACCTTTTGATGTACCTAGTCGAGACACATAGTAAATTAATCCACAGAGATCTCAGTGCTGCAGCTATTGAATTCTTGCTGGTCTCCAAGTTAGCTACCTGAAGGCTGGCCCATGGATCTTGTGCAGTATACTGCGGGACGGACATACCCTGGGTGCAATTTCCTTTATGGAGTCATGAGGATGTGGGTAAATCTAGGTTTATATAGCATTAATAGAAATTGCAGGTGGAGTTAGAACCTTCCAAGACTGAACTCTGACCCAGACTATAAAAATGGATTGGAATCTTTGGAACAGAACATTAGAGAACAGTAATAATGAAGTAGATAGAAATCTTAAGGGATATTTTTATTTCAGTATCTTCTGCTCATGTCTTCAGATCTGTGAAAGTTAAGTGCTGCTAAAAATGTGTAATGTGCCTTTATATTTATTAGTGAATGCTTCTATTCTGCAGGGTTATCAAGATGTTCGGGATCGCATGATTCACAGGTCTACTAGTCAGGGCTCCATTAATTCTCCAGTGTACAGTCGTCATAGCTACACACCCACCATGTCACGTTCCCCTCAGCATTTCCACAGACCTGGTAAGGGCAATTGCATTAGAAGTGTATGTAAAACTATTGTTTCTTCATTATGTCACTTAGTGGTGTAGCAAAACACTCGTTTCTTTTAGTAGTTAAAATCATTGCATATTTTAATACCTCCTTTTGTACCTATTTTATTTTTGTTCTTGATTGATGCAGTCTTTTTGAACTAGGCTTATGAGTGTTTCTTATCATAAATATGGATCTTCTGGGTTTGGTTTTGATTAATTATTTTTTAAATCTTTGTATGTTTCTGAAAGTGATCAAAAATGGGCAGCAGTGAACCACAAAACTTCATTCTTGAATTGGGAAAAGTATCACATATTGGAAACAACAGTTATGGCTTGACTATATAGAAGTCGGTAACGTAGGATTCCTCCCTCCTAAAATCCTATTCAAAGCTCAAAGCTATGGTGCAGCTGTAGAATCTCAGATTCAGCAGCAAGACCCCCAGGTACTCCAAATTGCTAGACACTTTAAGACATAGATTCATGGTTCATAAGATAGACTTCTTAATTAAAGTTATAGGCAATTGCCTGGGAACATGTGATAAACACAAGCTTCATTTACTGGTTTAACAGTGATGTACAAGTTCTATGTACATGTCATTCAGGTTCCCAGTGCCTTCAAAATGACTGGCTGCATATATAAAAGTAAGATACAGAAAGGAACTGTTCATGCACACCCAAACTGCGTAAAAATGTATCTCTAAATGCTACTCATTGAAGACTTTATAAGACTGATTTTATTGTTTATGGTAATGAATTAAATCTTTGTGATCTGTTTTTAAATTAAGTGATACAAATGTACAGTTTCATCTTCTTTGGTGATTACAGCTGAACAGTTGGCGTGCCAAGAGCCTGTATACAATAGGAGCTGCATTTTTGAAATTAAAGATTTATAATAGAGCCACCACTGTGGAACTTGAATGCTGTAGCCATTTCCTAGTGGGGTGGGCTGAAAGCAGCTAATTGTGTCTGCTAGTGAATGCCTTATTTAAAGGACCCGAGGGAGGTGGGACAGAAGCAAATTGTGTCTGATATTTTGGTGCTGACAACATGACTGTGTTTTAAAATGATGTTAGAACTGAAACTGAAAGAGACTTAAAAGCGTGAAAAAGCTGCAAACTTCTGTCTCTCGATTCTGGCAATTCTGAGGTCTTTTTTTTTAGTTTTTCATGGGTATTGATTGTATCAGGGATATGAACAAATATAGGCCCTGTTCCAGACTTCACTGTGATTGAGTTTTACTGTCTGTGTTCAGTCAAAGACCTTCCCCAGAAGAAGTCTCTCTTTATGTTAACTCTTGTGATGGGCGAATGGGCTCAAGCCAGAGTTGGATCAAAATGTAAAATCTTCAGAAGTTCACAGCCCAAGGGTTTCTCTGAGAAGAGATTTGTTCAAGCTTATCTCTGTTCAGATGACCTCATCTTTGGCTCACCTTTTTCTGTTTCTTATATGACACAGAACGAATTCTGTAGAAGTCATTATTTTGATCTTTGCTACCCTGCCCTGGGGTAGTTGTTAATGCTACTTCATCATTTTCCTACAGTAATTATCCACATTGACAGCACATGTATATTTACCATTTTTTCTCTTAATGGCACTTCTTAGCGTCATGTTATTGGCAAGAAAAATTTCTCTTTGAATAAACCCAGTGGCCCCAGATGACTTCTCTTTGGCTGCCAGCTAGCCCTTGAGAGAGAAGTGAACCACTGTGATGACATTGTCAACATAAAGTTCTTAAAAAAAATATTGAGTGCTACAAGTTTTGAAAAAGTTTGCAGCCTTTTCCTCCCGCAGTGCCCTAGCTGGTGTTGGCAACGTTTTTGGAATGTCTTAAAACAATAGAAAACAGCTTGCATGCCTCTTGACTGACATTTTTTGGTCAGGCACTTCTCAAAACAGCTTCTTTCTTAACTAATTGAGCGTCAATGTTTGTGATGTTTGCATGCTGGTAGCAGACTATTTTTTGGTAACAAGGCATAGATCAGAACCTCATTAAGCCAATAAATGTTACGCTAAATTACTGATGCAGTTCAAATCTGAGCCTCTCTTTTAATACTTCCTGTAATTTTGTCTAACATTTGTGAACCCTTCAGTACGTCTTTAACCTTTTTTTTTTCTCCTTCCTTCTTTTCAGAATCCTAATTGTTCAATGCCTTTTTTTTTTCTTCCTTTGAAGCCTCCTTCCCTGCCTTTCTCTTATTGTTTTTCTTTGTTTTCATTTTGTTCTGCCCCCCGATTCCCTGCTGCCGCAGAGCTGCTCTCTACTGGTGTGCAGCGGTTGTCATACCTGCGCACTAGCAGTCTCAGCTCCACTCACCATGATTCCCGCCCCAACTCCCCCTTCCGACACCACTTCATTCCCCATGTCAAAGGTAAGGAGCCAGGCTCCCCAGGGAGTACCCTCCAGGCTGGAGATTTATTAGCATTCTGTCAGAGCTAATAAGGTGTATCTCCATAAGGTTGTCATTGGCTGTATAGCTGAGCATGCCTCGAAATGTGCCGTTACACTTAAAACTATGTTAGAATAGACATAATGTCCTTTACTTGGAGGAAATATGTCATTTCTAAGGGCCCTAGTTGAAGAGTCATCAAGCAATTACCTCGTAGAAATGTACAGGAAAGCATTATCTTTTACTATTTAGAATCTCTATGTTCCTAACTTAGCTTCTTTCTAATGCAGTGCATAACACTCACTGCAGCAGTCAGCACATCAAATTTAATTATTATTTCCACATTCTTAAAACATGCATTTAAAAATTGACTACAAATATTGCCTGGATGAGAGCAAGATGATTAAAAATATGGAGAAGAAAAAGCAAGATTACATAAAGCTCAATGGCAACATGAAAGTTAATTGTTAATCACATTGGCAATAATTAGTGCCAAGCAAAATAAAATTAAAACCTCTAGGCCTCTCCTCAAGTAGTGAGAACCAGCAAACTCTGCTGAAAGCCATGGATTTATGCTACCTGAGGATATGGTCATATCTCTTCAGGCTGTTATTTTCCATAGTCTGACCTGGGGGAAGGTTGTTCTTGCATTGTGTCACTTCAAGGAGCTCATTCAGCATAATAAGCTTTTGGTTTTGTTTCTTGCATTCTATGAGTGTGGTTTTATTTCTATTGGAGAATTATCTGGCTATGCCATCTCCTTCTGGGGGAGAAGGTCATAGCTTATATCACCTACAAGAGCTCGAAAAGAGGCAGTTAACTAAGTTGAATATAACTTCTATTCTGTCACCACTGATCAATGTATATAATCATAAACTGGAGATAATCAAAAACAGTTGCAAGGAAGTTGTTGCCATGATCTTTCAAGAAATGCTAATAGATCTCAACATTATAGCTCTTCAAGCATTCAGATCACCATTACTAATTTTACGCTTGCCTTTCCTTAGATGATTTTTTTTTTAATATGCACTTTCAATTTTCCTATTATGTCACTTTAAAACAAAAAAAAACTCACTTCAAATTTACAAGATTGGGACCCTTAAAAATAGATACACTGCTCATTTCAGCATGCAGTTAATTCATAATCCTTGCAATTTCAACATTTCTTTGCTGTAAATCCAAATTAGTGCTCGCACTCTTTCAAGTGGTATTTTCATTCTTTTTCTGTGGAGAAAATATCTTCTTCAGCAGATACATCAGAAGAACTATTGGAAATCCATGTCTGTTATTTTCAGATTTCAAAGAATTTGCCTGGTGTGTAGCTTAGGTATGTATCTCATTTATGGGTACAAAAGGCGAAGTAGCATTCCAAGCACTGTAGACAAAGGGGTTGGTGTGGTTCTTACCAGATATGTCACAAAAGATATTGTAAGAATCTACAATTTTCTGAAAATTTTGTATAAAGGTCTTAGGCCTGTACAGGATTTAGGTGGTGTAACTCAGCAAAGCTCCTGAAAGTTCAAGCTTATATCACTGTGACAATGTACTCTGTCTGAGGTTGTGGTATATTTGAGAAGGGGCAAGTAGCAAGTGCCCACATCATGTAATTCACATGGTTGAATTGAAAGAGTAGTCTTCTAATAGCTGATTGAGAGATAGAAGCACCTTCGTAAGCTGACCAAAGTTTCCTGCCTATGTTAATGTCATGGAAATATCTGCATGGTTTTTGTTTCTTTTTGGTTTTTTTCTTCCTGTGGAGGAAGGCAACTACTCAAAAATCTCAAAAATACATTGTTGTATTTCAGTTCAACACTGCAAGCTGAGTTCCCTCAGAGCACCGACCCAAACTCATACATTTATAAAATGTACACAGATGATTTGAGGTATTTTTCATAATGGTCTGGAGGAAAACATGAGATAGTATTGCAGAGTTTCTGATGACATGCAGACTGGGAGAGTAGTAGTCACTATGTTCAACATGTTCAACAGTTTTCTCAGCGAACACTGTAGCCAAACATAAGACATGATTCTAAATGATATTGTCCATCTTTACGTGCTGGGAAGAGCAGTGCCACTGAATAGGATTTGACCGTTCTGGTGCATGTTAGGATGGGTGGATAGGACAGCAGAAAGAGATGCTGCAGCTAAAAGCACTGAGTAGAGACATTAGGTGCTTAAATAAGATCTACAGGGAATTGAATTGGTAGCTTCACAGTGCCAGCAGGGTGGGTGACAGAAGAAACACTGCAGAAACTTCAGAGAAGGACCATCAAATAGTTCCAAATCTCACAATGAAAAAGATATGGCTGTTAATGCATTAACACTATCAAATGGAAGGCTTCACTAGTGATTTGTTAGTGGCTAGCTACCTGTCTGGTAGTAGAAGCTTTTCCCATATAGCAGGCAAAGATACAATGAGAACCTATATTGCACTTAAATTGGATAAAAATTGTCATTATTTCTCTGACTTGCTTGAGGTGAAGATAAGTACCTATTGAAACAGCTTAGGAAAAGTTTTTTGTCTTCCCGTTACTACAAAATATTGAAAGGTACAAAAGGTCAAAAAGCCTGGGGACCTTTGTAATTTTTCAAGCATGTTAAGTGATCAACAAAGTGCTCACAAAACATGAGATGAACAAATGTTCATAATGTTCCCTAAGTTAGAGCAAGCTCTGGCTTGTTCTGTAAAAGCAATATGATGGAAGGTACTCTGAAAATACACACAGTGTATATAGGCTTATATGTACTAGCAGTGCATATGCACTTAAAGACAGACAACATGATAGGGACTGGTACTAAACCTCTCTACTGTACAACATTTCGGTGTGTTCTCATAGGAAGAGATAATATAGCTTGCCTAGAGGGTTTTGTGGGTTGGGGTTTTTTTTTGACATTTGAGTTAACAACTGAATGAGGTCCAGTCGCACGATATTGTGTGTCCTCTTCGCTACATCTTGTTCATAGATAGACATTTTATTATCAACTCATGAGGCTGATCAGGGTTTCGCACATGATGCTTCATTTGTCCTCCTTGCATAACACGTCCAAGTACTTCCTTTTTATAATCTGCGCAGAAATGGGAGATTATTTTGGCACTGGCTGCATCTAATGCAGCTCCCTGATATTCTTATCCACAGGGGTTTGCCTTGGGTGTTCTATATGTCTGTTTTCGAAGTTTAAAGAACTGCATTATTTTACCTTGAGAGTAGCATTTCTGCATTTACTAGGGAATTAGACCTTTGTGAATATGTCTGAACCGAGAACTGTAGCACTGTCAGAGGTTAATTAGATGTGATAGATACATCTGCGGTGATTCAGAGAAGAGGCATCGTGTGACCTTCTTTTTACTTTGTCAGCCTTTGTACTTTTAGCAGGAAGGTGAAGGTGTAAGTTTGTTAGAAAGACCTCATAAAGCTATAGTTTTGCAGATTTTCCTCTGGGAGTCAGAGAATGCCAAAACTACTTTGGTAAAGGGGCATAATTTCCAAACAGCACAATGATAATGAAAGTGGCATACAGCACATTATGACCATGTTATTTGTATCATCAAGCCAAAAAAAGTAGACATTTAGACCAATTTCAGTGTGGTTTTCTACAGCATAATGCTTAAACAAACGTAATGCTCAAGCCTTTTAGGCAAGGCCAAATGTAAAGAAGTTTGAGGAGTGAAGTGGCTAAATATGCCTCAAAGTCTTAGCAAGAGTCTGTTAATGTAAGGTATATGTTGAATGAGGTGGAAAAGGGTGTAGTATGCATTGACTTAGACTTCATTTAATCTCATTTGGAGTCTCCACTGAATTTGGTCTTGACTCAATAAAGTACTGTCTTTGCTATGAAAGAATCAAAACAAGTCCATGAGTGAAAGAAACTCTGACCCTACTGAAATCAGACAAAACTTTCATTGAGAGCCAGGATTTCATCCCACATGCCTAGAATTTTTTAGAGGCATTCAAGAATATTGCAAAGCCCCTGTAAGATTTCCATGTAAAAAGAGCTCTGAAATAACGTGTATTCCTTTGCTCACAGACCTTCCTGTAAGGAATCTACCCACATTCATAGTGAATTTGGGCCTTGGTTTTCACAGGTTCATGCTTTCCTTCTCTGAGGCAGGTCTCTGAAATCAAATGCTCCCTCTATGTGATAACTATTTCCAGGGGTTTGTGGATGCAGCTGAAAGCTCTGCTCTGGAAAGCAGCTGTGCTTTGTCTGTTTCATGACTTACAGTTTTATGTAAGAAATAAGGGCTACACATCTGGATGAGATGATGAATGGTAGTTTGACAAAACCTGACTAGGACTTGGGGTTTCAGGTGCTGTTGAGCTCTTTCTCCTATGTCTATTCAGCAGCAGAGCAACTAAACTGCAAGTTGACAGAAGGCTCATTGTTGGTTGCATGTGGGGTTTTTGGCCTGATTCTGAGAACTTAGCTTGTGAATCACACTGTGAGCCCAGTGGAGAACACTTCAGAAAGCAGCAGGATCCTGCATTACACTGTGCTCTGTATAGACAAGCAATTAGATTCTGACTGCTAGGGGAACCTGCTTAACAAATTGAGCTATAGAAAATGGGAACTACCTGATGGAGCAAACAGAATGAAAGAAAAAAAGCCTCTGAATTTCACTTCTGAGGCTGCTATGCTCAAGCGATTGTTTTTTATATTAAACTTACTCTGTTATCTCTTAACATCCTCCACCCACCTACGCACACCCACGTTCAGCTACATGCTGGGTTGTGGGAACTAGTTTTTCCTACGGTGTTGGCAACCTGCAGTGGTCTTATTGCTTTATGAACTTACACTGGTTACAGCATATCTGAGATAGTAAGAGAGACTTTCCTGTGTGAGCACAGCAAGGAACCCAAATTCAGAGCATGAACAGCCCCTGCTTTCATGTAAATCTGCAAGCAGGCTAGCTATGAGGCCCTGGGAGGCAGGTACCGGCAGGCTCACAGCTCTGCTTTCCTCTGTGCATCTGCACATTCCACAGATGTTGGCACTACTTTCATAAACTGGGTGATTTTACAGCTGCATCTGAAGCACTTAAGCCTTGTTATGAGAGTGGGCTCCTCAGGGATCATCTAATGAGAATTTAAGTAGATGTGCCATTCCCTCCTGCAGCGGGTGGAGGTAATGAGATTGCCATCCTAGAAAGTGTAAAGGAGAGTCATTTGTCAGTACTAGTAGGAGTCATTAGGAAGAGAAGGACTGCACAGGAACCCCAGGAAATATGAAAAAGCAGAGACATCTGTAAAGCAACTCATGCAGGATGATGCCATGCTAATTATCTGCCTGGAACTGTATGCATTATACAACATTATCAATTCTCTCTCAACAAATTATCTGTGCACCAGATACGAGATTAGCCAGCATACATTTATGGGTGTGAGCATCCTTAGTTGTGTCTAGCTGAGATAAAAGGGGGAGTGGGGGGTGTGCATATGAAGAGTTTCTTCACTGTGTTTGTAGTGTTGGTGATAGAGGCATTGTAAATTGAACATGCCCACACTTTGGCTACTAGTTCCTGACAGGTAAAGTGTACTTGTGAGTCCTCTGGTGTGGGAAGTCCATAGGTCAATAGACCTCTTTTGATTCTTTTCTTTCATTGAATATACTGATTGCTAATGGAAGCAGAAAGGCAGAATGACATCTCTCTATAAAGGTTATAAATTTTAGAATTATAAATTTTAGAATTAAATATATCGAGGCCATCTAAATATTGTGGGGTTTTTATTCCCTACAAAACAATGATTTTGCTGAAAAATAACTCAATTTCTCAATAGAAGCAAAAAACATAAGTAGAATTAGCTTAACCAAGTGAGGTGTTTCAGCATTGCAGTATCCACCATTGCAGGCTGGACAAGTAGAGCTCAATGTTGGAACTGCCAAGTAAAGGACCATGTATTGATGTATGACAGTATTGTTCTAAATAATCTTTCATTCTGCTTTTCATACTTAGTAAACCTCACACTTACTGTTACCTGGCCAGAAGCTCAGCATCACTGCACCCAAAATAGAAAACCACCATCATCTCATGTGGTTGAAAGAATATTGTGGCATGTAGGGCTGAAATATCCAAGTGATAAATACAGAATTTTGCACATACATTCTTCTGAACAGATTTTGTACAGCCAAGCCCAAAAATCTGCATGTAGTTTTTAAAACAGGTATGTGCAGATGGTTTAACTTGTATTCTGTCAGAGGCCTCTGTGGCACATTTCTCTCAGCAAGGTTTATAAAGAGCAATTTTTTTTCTCCCTTTTGGTGTGATTTAGCTTGGCAAATGACCAAAAGAGGAGCTTTTGTATAAATAAATTTTACTTTTTCCTTCCCTACCACCACCTGCCCAGCCTCAAATATATAAATAAGAAGTGTGCTGAGTCCAAGGCTTTGACACCTCTAATGGGACATAGGAAACCTGTAGCTGAAAGGAGGCCTGCAGTTGTTTTGTTGTTTTGTTTTGTTTTATAGCCCTCCTGTACTTGTCCACCCTCCTTGGTTTTTCTTCTTGCTTTGTTAATCAGCATTTCTAGGATTTTTTTTAAGCCCTTTAAACCTGAAAAATGGAAGGGGTTTGATGCTCCCCTACTTTTCACCATTGTGGTCACCCACACCTGTATAAAATAAGCACCCATGTGGACAGATTTTGTTTGTGCAAGTTTGCATTAGTGTGAAGAGTGGCACAAAGTAAAAGGCAGCAACATTCTTCTATGGTACACACACAGTCACGTATTTGGATATCTGGCTGTTAAGTATTAGTATTCAGGGATCAACCCGCATGGCTCTGCAGCAGCCCTCATGGGAACTTTCAGGTCTGTTGCACCACTGTGGTGGATTGTTGGGAGACAAAGAGATAGTCCTGGTAAGAGTAATCCTACCAATGGAACAAACCATGGGTGCAAAATGGAACTTAAGCTTCTAGACATTAGATTCATATTTGCTAAGTCATCCGTGGTGGAATATTGTCCAGAGCCAAATTTGACATTGACAGAGACTTAGAGTGGCACCAGTGATATGGGCACAGCCACCAGATGAGCTGTATGGCTTCAGGAATTATTTTGCCGTATCAGAGTTTTCTTACCAGAGAGTTAAACCAATGAAAGAGTGTGTAAGGAAGTTACGCCTTTTGATATGGACCAAGTGACCTAGCAGCTATTTTCCATCTCTAGCTTCTGTATGCTTTTGGTTGAGGAAACTGTAGTAACTGCCAGCACCTGCTTCTGTCTGCTTGGGAGTTGGTTTAATTTTGGTTTTCCATATCAACTTCTATGCTCTGTGTCTGCGACTTTTAACTCTAAATATCAATCTCCGTAGTAAATCATTGCCAAGTAACCTTCCATTCTTCTTTTCCACACTGCCCATCTAATCACCAGCTACGAGCACATAGCTCCTGCCTGCATGCCGTCAGAATGAGTCTGAGCTGCTCAAACCTCAACTCCAGCCTGAACATTAATTTTTGTCTCTGCAGGAATATCAGGAAAAAAAAAAAAAAGGGGGCTACCAGTTCTTGTTTATATTTTTGGTTCAACTTCTTTTCTCCCTGGAGGTTTTGTTTCCACCAGTTTTGTTTGGGTTTGATTGGGCTTGCTTTATTTATTTATTTATTTTATTTTTTAATTGCTTTCCCTCTTCTCATTTTGTTTTCTCCATTTTTCATTGGAGGCAATGAGCCGTCCAGCGGTCGGAACTCCCCTGTCCCCTATCGGCCCGACAGCCGCCCTCTCACTCCAACTTACGCTCAGGCCCCTAAACATTTCCATGTTCCAGGTAGGAGCTGGCACTCTATGTGTCTCGGTGTCCTGTCACAGTGTAGAATGTAGCCTTTGTAACTTCTGTCTTGTCTTCATCTTTCCACACTGTTTACCATGGGGTGCACCTTTAGAGTTTGGAACTGCTCCTGGGCATGCTGAGAGGAGAAGTGCATTAGGAAATGGGGTGTTCATAGTGATTTTTTCTACCTGTTCCGTTGCAGGTGTTTCACTGCTAGAATGCCTTGGTTTTCAGGGTCTCTTAATGGCCTGTGAGCTGGATATGAACTATGGAGGGCTTGATTTTTCTCCCAGTTGCACCAGCTGAGCACTGGCATAGCTAACTTTGGAGGAGTTGGTGTTGATTCACATGCAGAAAAGAGTTGACCAGTGAGCCATTATATATGTTACTCATTCAGATTGTTGTAATTTGTTTCAGTCTTGAATCCAACAGTTCTAGTTTAGTGTTCCCTTTATTTTTTAAAGCAGATGAGGATGTTTCTTTACTTGTTTTGTGCAATGGCTTGGTGTCCTCAGAGAGACCTGCAGATCCACAAGGATATGTATGCCTTAGGATGTAAATGGCAGTCTCTGTTTTGAAGTGAGCTACACAGTTCTTCTAGTCTCTGAGAAGATCACCTGTCTTGGATGTGATAGGAATGAGGGTGTATGTCCCTAGGGTAGTGGACGTGCATCTTCTGACTGCATCAGTGCTATCTGAAAGCCTTATTATACCCAGTTATTCTTCAGATCGCCTTCAGTCTAGTATCCCTTTGCACTGCCAGAGGTCACTGATCCTCCTCCTTTCCTCAAACCTGGTAGATAAACCGTTTGTGGGAACTTCCCTTTCAGTCAATGTGACCTGGCTTGGCTAAGGTAGGCTGGTTTAACTGCTTCAGCTAACCTGGCTGACTTTAACTTGTGTAAGCTAAAGCACACTTGCATGAACAGCTCTGAGTAATCATCTCTAGCATGGTGAGAGAGCTGTCCTCTTCAGCTGGCTCAGTGCAGGCACCAGAGGAGCTGTGTTCCTTCCTCCTTACAGCTTTCCAGTATAGATGTGCGCAGACATACTGCATGACTCCCCTTCTAATGTTTATACCTATTTGCTGGTCAAGTAGCCGTAACGGATCACTAACAAGAATGAAACACTTCAGTGCCGTTGACTAAACAGGCAAATTGATTGCAAACAAAGATGTAGGGTTCTGCGGAGTAAGATTTGCATTTGTTTCAATTTTTAGGGTTAGCTTTACTTCATGCCAAAGGCCAAGTTGTGTCCTGCAGCACTTTAACTGGACCTGCAATAGCCAGCATGTATTTCTAAAATGCTTTTTCATCTTTCATTCTAATATAACAGAATTATTTTTTTTTTAGGCAGTGAGTAACAAAATGGGTTCCTTAGTTTACTAGTTCCCAGTAATTCATTTTGGTTTTCTAATAAGATTTGGATAGATTTTTGCACTGTTGCACTGATTGTGGATTAACTTTTGTATTTGTAGCTGCTGAATGCATGAAGTGTTGTCTTGGGTGGGAAGGTAGTTTAGAACAAACTGATTCCTGTCTTAGATTATTATTTGTAAAACTATGGTATCTTTTAGACATGCTGTAGTTTACTGCATTAGATTTCTGGGAAGTGTTTTTATTCCAATTTACATTGATAATGTTCAATGTGGTGGGCCTTACCAAAAAAAAAAAATACAAAAAAGAAATAAAATCTCTCCTTGTGGTTTGAGAATTAGTAGTATATGTGTTAACACTGGATAAAGCATCCCTTTGACTTACCGAAGCGTAGCTGTTGTTGACGGTTCAAAACAGTGTATTAGGCAGCTGTGTTGTGCTCTGGATTTTTAAGTGAATTGTAGGCTCACTGCATTCTCTGCTCAATCCAGCCAGTCAGAAAGAAAATTGAGCTGTTATGACTGAAGCACAATTTTCCACGAAAGTTATTTGGGGTAGTTCTCCCCAAATGGCTTGTATCTTCACCATTGAAATGTGTTGCTTGTTTGCATTTCTTCTCTAACTTTTATTCCACTGTTAATCTTCTGAATGTCTAAACGTAATGGTTCATGACCTGGATGCATCCACATGTTACAGAATCAGCTCCAAAGGACTTCATACCACGTGTCTTTGACTTCTCACTTGTTCTTATGTTTTCTTTTCTTTAAATAATCTGATTTTATATAACAGTAGAAATAGCTTTCTGACTTTTTCTTGTGCTACATCCTTGATGTGGTCTGTCTGTTAATGTTGGAGTTATCTTTATCTACAACTGAAGTAGTTTTCATATTCCTATTTTTCTGTTTCTCAATTTCACAGATCAAGGTGTCAACATTTACAGAAAACCACCCATCTACAAACAACATGGTAAATCATATTTCCTTTTTTATTTCACAACTAGTTTACTGTCAGCTAGATTAAAAGGCACGCAGACTAGTGAAAAGCATTCAGTTTTTACTTCATAAGCATAAAAAAATGGTAGTACAAGCTTGTAACAGCTGTTATTGCATGTTCTGCTGAGTGATTATGTTTTAAATCGTGTTGCTTTATTTGGATCATATGGTTTAAATCTTGGCCACACTGATGATAATGGCAAAATTGCCATTAACTGAGATTTTGCTGTGTCTCTAGCATTATGATGCCTTCCTGTATTTCATTTCTTCAAGTTTCTATTTTCAGAATACGGGTACTGACTGTGTTAAAATGGATTAGCAACAGTCTCTGCCAGGGACTTAATGGAATATCCTTATTTTAAACAAAGTACGATGATTTATTTCAACAGCAAAGATGAAGATGTTATTAAATGGAATTCCAAATGTTCCCGTGGCTTTAATTATTGAAAATAATATAGGTGACTTATCCTGACAGGTGGTTAGCTCTACTTGTTTTTCACGGGTGTTTGGATTCTGCGTTGGACAGCAGTTAGTTCTCTAATCTTTTCGATGTAGATGTTGTTACAGCACGGCTGAAATAACCATATGATGGCAGAAGCCCGCTGCCTTGCCACTCTTCAGTACTGCAGAGTGAGGTCCTGGTCAGAACAGAGAGCATTCACTCTTCCCTTCTGCTGTGAACAGAAAGCTTTGAATCAGGGTGGTTTTTATGTAAGGGTGAAAGATGGATGACTCCACTTTTTGAAGACTTGAGTTTGCATCCCTTTGCAGACCCTTTATCTAATGAGATGCATCTGATGATGGTTAAGTAGCAGATTAACAGTGCTACAGGGTTTAGACAAATGGCTGACATTGGGCTGAGATGAGTAGGAGTCCAGGAGTCCATTCAGTCATCAGGAGTGAGCATTCCAAATAACACTGCTGTGGTATTACACCAGGGCTTTTTCATCTTTTCCTTTTTAAGTTTCAAACCATATGCTCATTTTGGAAGAAGTCTTAACATTATTTTTGTTTATTTTTATGGTTTTAATGTATGTCCTCACCTCCCATTAACACGCGAATGTTTAACCACTGACATCACCAATTCTACTAAGTAAGTACTGGTTGAAGTCATGCTTTTGTAAACTCTGACCAGCTTCCTCTATTCCTGCAGTTATGCTTAGAGTTTCCTAATTATTAAATGATCTGAATTCCCAATGATATCTAATTCTGATGTTTCTAAACTACCCCGAATGTGCTGGATAAGCAACACAGTGCTTCACTTCATTAACAGATGTCTTTCTGTTTACAAAAAAAAAAAAAAAAGAGAAAAGGAAAAAGTCCAGAATCCTTGCATCTGGTATGATAGTTTCACATAAGAGAAGGTGATTTGAGCCAACAGTTTGCAGATAAGAGGTAGCTATGGCTGATTTTAATGTAAACTGAAGCCAATTGGATTTTTTTTGTTGGTGGTGTTTTTTTAACATCAAGAAGTGAAAGCAGTAATGCACATCCTCACATGCTTTTAAGAGACTTTGGCTTAGACTGGAATTTTAAGTGAATACCCCCCTGCTGAGACATTTTATTAGTGAAGTCCATTACATGGCAAGTGCCTTTCCCTGCCAAGTTTATCTGAATGGAGTTTAGTATTTATTAAAAACTTCACATCTGCTTTTACTCCTACTGCATGCTAATAAGCAAGGGCATGCAGCAGAAAAAAATCCACTGGTTAAATAAACATATTTGTTTCAGATTTCTTTTTTTGTTTGTTTTGCAGCTTTTCACAAAACATAGGGAAAAATTATTCCCTATGGAATGGATCAATGCATCAATGGAGTTAAAATTAGTGCTGTTCCTCTGAACTATTTGTTTTCTTGCCCTAGAGGGAAGACAGATCAGTACATAAATCTGGTTTCATCTTCATTAATAATCAGCTGTCCTTAGGACATATTGGCAAATAACTGTTAGATTGAATTTTCTCACTTTTGCCTAATCATTCTAACATCCTGCAACCTTAGTAAAATCCAAAGCTGATTTGGGGTTATTTTGGGGGTGGGGATGAGGGAGGAGAGGAAGGTTTAATTCCAATCTTTTGGCAAGAGAAAGACATTACTTTGCTTCAAATTGCAATTAGAAAAGCAAAACATAAAAATATTTGCTTTTGAAAATTAACTTCTTGTAAAGTATAAAGTTTTGCCAGAATAAGACCAACATTTATATCGATACAGATTATTACATAGCTAAGTTACCTGATTGCCATCTAGATGCAGCTGCTTTGGCAGCACAGAGCAAGTCCTCCGAGGATATCATCAAGTCCTCCAAGTTCCCAGCAGCTCATGCACCAGCACCCAACGAGATACCAAAGATTGAGACAGACCATTGGCCAGGTCCTCCCTCCCTTGCGGCCATAGGTATGCAAAAATAAAAATTATACAAGTGATGCGGCTTAAAAGGTACTAGTAACCAAAGTAGATTAATACTGGAGCTGTACAAAATAGATCATGAAGATTGTGTCCACTCCAGGTGTTTACCGCAAAGTGCAGCTCTTCTGGTGAGATCTCCAAGTGTTTGTGAATTTAAAGCTATTGAACAATGCTGAGTAGAAAAGGTTTTGCTAAAGGACTTTAGAATTGATCACACAGATATTAACCCATAGGCAAATTATGGGAACTCTCATGCAGTAGCTTAAAAAACATGGTGTGTCACACAAGCCTGACTTCTTTCAGTTATTGTCTATTCCATCTTTATTCTTAAGCTAATAGCAAATATTCCACAGAAAATATGATTGCTTCCAACCGTATGACTAATTTCATGGCAAGGAGCAATGACTTAAGTGGAACAACTAACGGACTAAAGAAGTCCTGATTTTCAGAGTTACTGTTTAGTCTACAGACTTTGTATTTTTCTTCTGTATTGTAACACTGCAGATAGCTTGTTTTCTTTTCTTGAAATCATGTCCATCATCATTTTTAAATTTTGGGTTGGTTTGTTTTGGTTTTCCTCTGTTAATTTTTATTGACCCCTATAGCATAAAATAAGCTATCTACCCTTACTCGTTTATGAAGCCATTTCTGAAACACTGAAGGTGTTTGCTGTTTCAGGTTTCTGTGGAGTGTATTGTTTTCATCACAGTGGGATTTTCATAGAAGTGCTGGGAGAGGCGATGCAGGATGGGAGAACTCAATGACCAATGGAAGGGGCTGCAAGTGCAGCAATTTTTTTGAAAATGCCTTTTATATGGGATTTTGCAACCTGACAGATGTTGCAATCGCAGTGATAACAGCTACATAACTGAAACTCAGCTGATGATGCTTGTGGTAACTACAGCATTATTATGTCATGCATCTGAGGTGGAGCCTTTGTTGGAAATTTTGGATCTCAGCTCAGTCAGTAGGCAGGGGATGACAACTTTAATTGTTTCTAGTACAACTACTTTGCATATTGACTATCAAGTCTTTTTGCTTTGCTTGAGAAACTAAACAGGACTGTTTGGAAACTATAAAAGAAAAAATGTGCTCACGGACATATTTAGGCAGAAATAAAAAGGCATTGTACAAGATTAATCACTAAAATGTAGTGAACTAGACTGTAGAACACCTAAAATGTACTAAAATGTAGAATACCCATGTCTTCATTAATTTTAGCTTTATCCAATGAAACACATTAGTTTCTTTCATTTTAGACTAACAATAATGCATTGATTATTCCAAATATAAGTATCCATTTAGGAGATTAATGTAGTTTAATATTTCATTTGAAATGTTAATTCAGATTTGTTTTTCTGAGTCTAGATAAAAGTATAAATGTAAATCAGGCTTTATATTTTCAGGGACTGATACAGTTGCTGGTGCCATTAAACCCCATGTTTCCAGAACTAGCCATGTGAATTCCTTTTTTTGTATTACATTGATTCGTGGGTTTTGTATCCAGGATTGTTGCTTGGTTTGGAAATCCTGTGCAGTTTAACTTCTTGTTAATTTTATAAGCCTGATAGCCATAGGGCAGGCTATCTCAGTGAGTTTTATTAAGAGTGAGTTTTGAAAAAGTCTTTTGAGTCTGCAAGAAAATACTGCTTTGTTTATTCAGTAAATCAAACTGACCAGTACTTTGAACTAGCATTGAAATCTTCAAGCTGCGGTTGAACTGATAGACAAAGCGCTCTCTGTACTGTGGTTTTCTGGAAGCAGGAGCTGACATGAGACGTAGATCAAGTGGAAGAGAGGAAGATGATGAGGAGCTACAGAGACGTCGGCAGCTGCAGGAGGAGCAGCTCATGAAGGTGGTTATAAGCTTGTCTTCATGCTGTTTCTGAGCACCATCCAAAAAGTGCCCCTTTCTTTTCCGTAAGCAATTTCTACTAATGCCTTGATCAGCTTTATTTTATTGATGTATTTTTTTTAATTGCCATTTATAGCTCAACTCTGGTCTGGGACAACTGATATTGAAAGAAGAGATGGAAAAGGAGAGTCGCGATAGGTCAGCCCTTTCTGCCAGTCGTTACGATTCTCCAGGTAATTCATGTGGGCAATAAAGGTAATAATGAACAGTGAGTAATGAACACCACATCTACACATACCGAGCAGTCTCCCAGAAGAGAGAGTACTGAAAGAGTGGACTAATTCAATAGCTGGTTTTGGTGAGAGGAGGAGTGTCATGGTTGTTTTTTAAATAGAAGAAATATGAGATCTGAGGATTTTCAGGCAATTTTGAGGAGAGGGGTTTTTTTAAGATAGGTAAAGAGTGAAGTAAAATGGACAGTGACTGTCACATCACCCACACACTATTAGGCTTGGTTATAAATTACATGTTTTTCTTAACCTGGTGGTTCCCATCACTAAGTCTCCCCTCCTTAGAGGGACAGAAAATAGCAACTTTTACCAGCGAGGCTGCATATTCCAAGCACAGACAGTCTTTTGGCCTTGGCTGACATTTTGATCGGGTGTATTCTGTTCCAAAGCAAAAGCACAGAAGTAATTGGTTAATTGGTGGCTTAGATTCTTGACCTCATTGCACATTTTGTTAGATATCTGTGGCCTTCTCAGATCTCTAGAGAAGGGTTTGGGGATTTTATTTCACTGTCTTCATCCACCAGCCACAGTAGCACTGCAGCTGTGCTTCAAGCCAAGAAGGGATTAGATGAGTCTCCTTGGAATCATCCACTGGAGTAGCTGCCAAGCAAACTAAGATTGTAGAATCATAGAATGGTAGAAGTTGGAAGAGACCTCTGGAGATCATAGAGTCCAACCGCCTTGCCAGAGCAGGATCATTTAGGACAACATATCCGGGTGGGTGTTGAAAGTCTTTAGAGAAGGAGCCTCCACAACCTCTCTGGGCAGCCTGTTCCAGTGCTCCATCACCCGCACAGGAAAGAAGTTTTTTCTTATGCTGAGGTGGAAGTTTCTGTGTTTGAGTTTGTGACCATTGCCCCTTTTCCTATCACAGGGCACCACTAAAAAGATATTCCATCACTTTCAAGGGATGCAGGTGAGGCTGGTGGGTCTGTAATTCCTAGGGTCTTCCTTCTTGCCCTTTTTGAAGACTGGAGTGACACTGGGTTTCCTCCAGTCTTCAGGAACCTCTCCAGTTCTCCATGATCTTTCAGAAATGATGGAGAGTGGTAAAGCAACGACATCATCCAGCTCTCAGCACTCACGGGTGCAGTTCATCGGGGCCCATGGCTTTCTGTGTGTTCAGTTTAGCCAAGTGATTTCTAACCCAATCCTCACTGACCAGTGGAGAGTCCCTCCAGGCTTTCCCTCTTTCAGGGTCTGGGATTCCTGAGGGCTGGTCTTAGCAGTGAAGACTGAAGCAAAGAAGGCATT